>SJYX01013523.1:0-87495 GCA_006410675.1 Oreotragus oreotragus | reverse complement strand
ATATACACAATGGAGTATTACTCAGCCATTAAAAAGAATACATTTGAATCAGTTCTAATAAGATGGATGAAACTGGAACCGATTATACAGAGTGAAGTAAGCCAGAAAGAAAAACACCAATACAGTATACTGACACATATATATGGAATTTAGAAAGATGGTAATGAGGACCCTGTATGCAAGACAGTAAAAGAGATACAGATGTGTAGAGTGGATTTTTGGACTCTGAGGGAGAGGGAGAGGTAGAGGGTGGGATGATTTAGGAGAATAGCATTGAAATATGTATACTATCATGTAAGAAACGAATCGCCAGTCTGTGTTCGATGCAGGATGCTTGGGGCTGGTGCATGGGGATGATCCGGAGGAATGATGTGGGGTGGGAGGTGGCGGGGGGGTGGTTCATGTTTGGGAGTTCAAATAAAAAGAATTTTAATAAATAAATAGATAAATAAACAAACAAGTAACTTTTCCAACAACATTCAACATATAGAATGTTGAGTCTGATAACACTTAATAAGTTATTGTAGCACTACTAAGCTTTCATTTATATGATAGTATCTAAAGTGAGACACCTATATTTTAAATGCAATTCCAATCTTTTATGACTAAAATCCTTCAATTTATGTTTATGGTTTGGAATTTATTAAATTAAAAGATGCTTGCTCCTTGGAAGAAAAGTTATAACAAACCTAGACACCATTTTAAAAAGCAGAGACATCACTTTGCCGACAAAGGTACATACAATCAAAGGTAAGACTTTTCCAGTAGTCATGTACAGATGTGAATGTTGACCATAAAGAAGGCTGAATGCTGAAGAATTGATGCTTACGAACTGTGGTGCTGGAGAAATCTTTTGAGAGTCCCTTGGACTCCAAGGAGAACAAACCAGTCAATCCTAAAGGAAATCAACCCTGACTATTCATTGGAAGGACTGATGCTGAAGCTGAAGCTCCAATACTTTGGCCACCTGATGCAAAGAACCGACTCACTGGAAAAGACCCTGATCCTGGGAAAGATAAAGGACAGGAGGAGAAGGGGGTAACAGAGGATGAGATGTCTGAAAGGCATCACTGACTCAATGAACATGAGTTTGAGCAAACTCGAGAAAATAGCGAAGGACAGGGAAGCCTGGCGTGCTGTAGTCCATGGGATCACAAAGAGTCAGATATGACTGAGTGACTAAACAACAACAAATGCCTTAGAAAATTATCACTCTTTAACAGAATGTTACGCTTTTCAGAAATACAATGGCTAGTGAATAAAAGTTAAAAATTAAAATCAACAGAAATGATACTGCTTTTCCCTAAGGCAAAATACTATATTTAAAGTTTAATGTTTTATTTTGATTTTCCCAGATGGCCTGGTAATATATTACATATACTGCATATGTGTTATTAAATGGAGTTTAGACTACATGCTCTGCAGATTCTAGGAACCAAAAGGGAAAGTACCTATAACAAAGAACAAGACACAGGAAACAGTTCTTTAGCTACATTAATTTCTCCCATACCTTCAGCTAAGAATGATGCCAAACCCTTTTTTTTTGCAGTAAGTCCACTGCACAACACTTGCATATGAGTCATTTGAGATATTTTTACTACTAACATTCAAATGCAGAGATATATCCTCCAATTAAAAGTACAGTCAATAAGAGGATTTAAAAGAAACAGTCATGCTGATTAAAATCACATTTAACATACAGTCACATAATGGAGTAATATTTTGTGATAAAAATTAACAACCTGCTACAAGCAACAACAAGAATGAATCTCAAAAAAAAAAATCTTGAGCGAGTAAACACTTTGTAAGTCTATTTATATAAAGTTCAAAAACAGACAAACTCTTCTATGGTGACAGATGTCAGAAAGGAGTTTAGCTGGGGGTGGGGGTGAGGGCAGGAGAGATAAAGGACAGGAGAGGGCGGTGAAATGCTGGTCGTGTTCTACCTTATGTTTTGAGGGGGTGGTTACTTTTTAAATAGAGAGATAGTCACTTAGAATGAAGGCAAAAGGAGAAGGGGGCAGAAGAGGATGAGATGGATAGACAGCATCACCGACTCAGTGGACATGAATCTGAGCAAACTCCGGGAGACGGTGAAGGACAGGGGAGCCTGGCGTGCTGCAGTCCCTGCAGCTACAGTCAGACACGACTTAGTGACTGAACAACAACACAGTCACTTTAAGAATGTACTTTTCTAAACATGCTTCACAAGAATTTTTAAAAATCACCTTAAAAAAAAAACTTTACAAAATGAGTGCTTTTTTCTATCAACTGGTTTGTCAAAACAGTCAAGTATGTTAAAATTAGCCATTTCTCAACTACTACATTTCCAGTATAATCTCTGTACAGTGTGAAATGATCAGAAGGAATTATAACAGGGACCGTAATACCCGGTAAACTACAAATAACCCACACTACCCACCTTACCTTTTCCACAGGGAGCAGTGTCTGCAGGAGCCGGACAGCAAACAGCGAGATGCTGACAAAGGCCATCCTGTGGTGAACGACCAGCGCCTCCGGCTGCTCCAGACTGACGCTGCTTTTATGGTAGCACATGGTATCTCCAAGGGACGCCAACACCACAAGCAGCTTCTCTTTCTGCAAATGTTTAAACATCAGTCAGGGACCACAGTCAACTGCAGGGGCCAGTAGGCAAATGTCATGGAGAAGGACATAAAATGTTATCATTAAATAACACAAATGTATTCCTCTTGGTAAGAATAAACAATACATGCTGAGATTCTTTTAATGGTAGGAGAGAATAAGCAGCACACCTAAATCTTTTAAAAGCTACAAGTTTTAAGAAATTAACACGATGAACTTTAATAATAAACAAAATATAAAACCTTAAGGGACCATAAATTCCTCCTAGTTTCACGTGCTTAATTGTTCCAACTTTGAACATTACATGTAAACCTCCCATCCAGTAACTTACTGGACTGATTGTCTCCTGAACACAGTGGTAAGTATGTGGGGGAAAAGGCACTAGTTCAGGAGACATGGTCTCTGCCCTCAGAGGGATCCCAAATTTACTTAAGACATGAAACAAGCACAGCCAAATAATTTAAAAAACAATGAAATATTAAATTATATAATCTCTCTTCAGGGAACAAGGCTGATTTAGAGCAAATGTTCCACCACCATAAATTTCTAGATAGCTTACAACTTCAATAGTAGTTGTATCTTTTAAACTGAAAGGTATGCATAAAGTATGAAGAGAAAGGTAAAATACACTAGACAAGACTGGCAAATCATAACAACATGTATCTATAAACGTCCTGCTAAAAGGACAGTGTTAGGAGATGGCAGAAGGAAAAAAAAACACTGTGGTTCTCATCTCAACTTTCCACAGAAAAGATATGAAAACTAAAATGAAAAATTATTTATACAAAGTAAACCTGTTACATGGATCATTCAATAAATCTAAAATATGGCACCAAAAAAAGCCACTAGAAAACAGAAACAGACTCACAGACAAGAGAACAGACTTATGGTTATCTCGGGGGAAGCGAGGAAGAAAAGGGATGAAATGAGAGCATGGGGTTGGCAAATGCAAACTGTTCCATTTAGAATGCATAAACAACAAGGTTTTGGTGTACAGCACAGGGAACTATATTAAATATCCTGTGATAAGCCATAACGCAAAAGATTACTGAAAAAAACAAAGCCTATATGTGTATAGCCGAATTAAGTTTGCTGTGTAGCAAAGATTCAAACAATACCATATATCAACTACACTTCAATTAAAAAAATTAGTGTAGTGAAATATGAAATAAATCTCTAAGGTATAAATAATGAATAATTCAGATCAAAAGAATTCGATAAAGTGATAACTGTCTATTGATGAAATGCGTAATGGAGAGTAAAGACGCAACACGAATGAGTCTTGTGGTCTGAATAATACAAATATCAAGCAAAACCTGAAGTTGGATTTTAGGTTTTAGCTCAATCTTTTTCAACTTAATAAATTAAACAGATATAAACTTTGGTTCAATTACCCTTCTTGAGCCCTTACTGGATAGCCCCTCTCTAGAATCTTTCACAATCCTCGCAATTTCACTTGAACTTCAACCAGTAACTCTTCTCACAAACTGGGAAATCTAAGTTACCAGCTCACAGCATGTCAGGCAGGAATTTAGAAGGAATGAGTAAGAAAGAAGGAGCAAAGATTGCTTTTCGTGACAATGAGTGACAGCAGTGACAGAGAGGAAAAGGGCAAAAGTTGAAGAGAAGCAGCCCCAGGAGTCTGGAGTCAGCTGGCAAGGGGAAGAGGCCTCATTCCATGAGCCTAACTTACCAGGCAAATAAGTAAAAATAAACATAACTTCCTAGGGAGGCAGAGGAGAGATGACATCCTTCAGGTCTTCTAACGTTTACAAACACTTATCAATAAATCTTAAATTTTAACAAAATATAACAATTTCAGTGAAAATATTTTATTTGCTTCCAGTGAAATAAAAATATTCAATTTATAGAGAAAAAAATTTGACTATGCTTATACAAACTGAGTTATGGGATTTCATGAGTGTTATTAGCAATATTTGGAAAGCTCTAAAGAATTTATTACACATCTTCAGGTATTCAATTACTGAACTGCTCAACTTTTATTATATTGTTCCTTTAACGAAACAACAAAAATATACCTCTGTTTTCTTTTTAAACTTTGCAAAAGTAAGGACATTAAGAAATTCTATATAATTGTCTGCTTCTATTAATATATAGCCTAAAGGAATGAGATTTTTTTTCCTAGGGAGCATTTTTTTCCTTTTAAATAAGTGGATCAAATATAATTTCAAGCAGTACTGTTTTATTTAACATTTCTAACATACCAATTGGCTCTTGTACAACAGATTTAACCTTTAAAGTAAAAATAATTCATTGAATCATAAAAGATTAGCAGCCAAAAGTTAAAAGTGAATGACTAACTTTTACAGATAAATGTTCTGGCCAAGAAATTTAAGCTATTTTAAGAAGCAACTGATAAAACATTCTTCACACTTCTCAGGAAAAACTCACTTGTTGAAAATCTTCAATATGTGAAAATCTTCTAGAAGTACTACAAAATAGTGGGATAACCTTAAGAACTATCAGAAAACTAAGATTAAGAACTATAATCCCTATTTTATAAACACGGAAATTGAAGGGCACAAAACAATTTATTAAACCTATTGTAAAAGATTTAAAACCTTTTTCTTCTCAAGAGATTTGTGTATATAAAAAAACTGGGGGATTTCTTCACACATAGATACTGGTATAAAGTAAACCGGGATTTTATTTTTCCGTCTTAACGTCCATACACAAGGATTTCAAGCAGCCTAGAGCAAAGATCAATAAAACGTAGACAGATCTAGGCAGGTCAAAATAACATAAAGAGGAAGAAATGGTAACTCTAGGAAGTGATATATATATTTTTACAACTAATAAATGTTACTTCCAATTCTCTGATGAAGGAAAAAAAAAGGAAAAGTGAGGCATAAGTTACAAATTTACATTAATAGAAAAACAGAACACCAGTTCTACCCAGAAAAGCAAGCTCATCAGATGATAATTTGAAATTAAAAGATATAAAAAAGCAAATGATTTATGATATATGGGAAATGTAAAAAATGATATGGTTTCCATTACATGGAAGCATGCATTAAAAGTAACTGAAGTGACTTAGCAGCAGCAGAATCTCTTGAGAAATAGTCGATTCCAGACACTGTGCAAAATAAGCCTGGGATCTATTGCATCTAAAACAAAGAAAGATTTCAAAGGCTAATGAGACAATGAAGCCAGCTTGAAAGGACCAAGATAAAACAAAAGACTGATACTGTTACCCACGCTGCAAGGAAAACCTTGAGTCTCACCATATCCATTGCAAAAAGACTACTGTCATCCCACAGATGTGCTGAAATCGCTTCACCAATAAGCACCACAACTTCTGCGAGCAACTCCAGAACTCTTATTATCATCTGTCTACTACCTGGGAATACAAACAGGAGACAGAAGGGGAAAAAGTTAACTTCCGGGTAAAGCTGAATAGCATACTGCTCAATCCTCTGGTTAGCTAATGCCCCCAAATTCCTATTTCTCTCCTTATTTTTTGGTGTCTTTAGAACTGTTAAAAGAGAGATGACTAGGGAAGCCACAGTATACAGTCACTATTAGACTTCTGTTTCAATTGTAACACTATTCAGCTACGAAAAACTCAAATGTGCTCATAAGTAGGAAAGATAGCCAGGAAGAGAATAACAATATAACTAAAAGCACAGTGAGACAGAGTAAAGTAAGTTTTCAAATTCAGAGACCATCCACGTTACATGTAATATGTTGACAAGGCACAGGTCAGCTGAGAAGATATGGTCTAATAAATTCCCCACTTAGGACTAGGAGGTTTAAGCCTTGTCATGAATTAGTAGTTTCCCACACAAGAGTTTGGGAAACCTACACTCAGCTTAAACTCTAAAAACATTCCGGAAAAAAGGGTGCTGTTAACGCACCTGAGCAGCCTCCTTCTCCACAGAGAAAGAACAACAAAGGAATTCCACCACCCATAGTCCTAAGTGAGGTGAGTATTCAATCAGGACTTTCCTGCCACACATATCAAAGGTCAATTTCTAATGAATGAGAGTAAAACAAACTACGGGATCATGAGGGCCCAGATTAATTGCTTCACTGGAACAGCTGGAGCAGATTCTCTCAGAAATCTCGTATGACATTGAACAATTACAAATTAAGCAATAATGTGCCTTTACCAAAGGGCAAAAGAACATTTAGAAAATTTTATGTACCATAATACAGCTTTATAATTATCAATCTGACTTTCTACAGCAAATTAAGAAAAGGTTAAATGCAAAACCATTAAATCTAAAAGTGTTCTCCTCAGTACACCATGCAGACAAACATATACACCTGATACTGAAGAAGTTCAGATATTCCTTCATGTCACTTTATTAGTAAATGAATTAATCTGTTCTCCTCACTCCCAAAGCAGAGTTCTCCAATCAGTAAGAAGTTAAGGTATACTGTTCTCAGAATAAAAAATAAAAACTGTTAATGTTTCCAAATATACACTTACCTCCTGCCTCTTCACATCACTTCCAACCAAGCAAAAAATAGCCACAGGACTTATAGAACCATTAGCGTGGGATACAGTTATCACTCAGCCAGTATAAAACAAACAAAGCAAAATTTATCTTCTGTTTATATTTTGACAAGTTTTTCAATTACTTAAAATGTATATACTTAGAGAATACAAATACAAAGGAGACTGCAAATGTTCCTTTACCTTGCAAAGTGCTAAGTGCATGGATTCTGGTCTCAGAACTGAAGTTCAAGTCTCTGTTTTTTGCTGTCTGACTTTGGGTGAGTTTCTAAAGCACTCTAAACCTCAGCTTCCTTGTTGTAAAACAGGGAGAAGAGCAGTAACTACCACTGAGGGGTGAACCAAATAGACTGGTGTGAGGAGCACGTGAAATAACGTGCACCAGACCCTGTCCGGAGACGGCAATGGCACCCCACTCCAGTACTCTTGCCTGGAAAATTCCACGGGCGGAGGAGCCTGGTGGGCTGCAGTCAGTCCATGGGGTTGCTAAGAGTCGAACACGACTGAGCGACTTCACTTTCACTTTTCACCTTCATGCATTGGAGACGGAAATGGCAACCCACTCCAGTGTTCTTGCCTTGAGAATCCCAGGGACGAGGGAACCTGGTGAGCTGCTGTCTATGGGGTCGCACAGAGTCAGACACGACTGAAGCGACTTAGCAGCAGCAGCCCCTGTCCAGCAGCTGAGCAGAGCTGGGCCTTGGTGCGTGGTAACCTGACTGACTGGCTGCGGGACTGCCCTGGACATTGGCCACACTATTCTTTCTCCAGCAAGATCAAGGCACTTCCCAGAGTTCACTGCAGGACATCTGCGCAAACTTACCCAGCACAGTGGCGAGGAAATGTCATTCCAGAAAGTCTGGGTTTTTTGAACTCTGGTTTGTTTTTTAAGAGGAAGATATTACTGCAAAGGTACAATCCAGTGTTGGGACTGTTTTGGTTTTTAATATGTCCGCATCACTCAGGCTTCCCTCATAACTCAGTTGATAAAGAATCCGCCTGCAATGCAGGAGACCCCAGTTTGATTCCTGAGTCAGGAAGATCCACTGGAGAAGGGATAGGCTACCCACTCCAGTATATCGGCCTGGAGAATTCCATGGACTGTATAGCCTATGGGGTAACAAGGAGTCAGACACAACTGAGCGACTTTCACTTTCACTTATCACTCAAGTCAAAACTGAGTGGGAAGAGTGAACAACTGGAAGCAACTCAAAAAATCTCTAAAGAGCAAAAGCCAAGAAGTTTTTCTTTTGGTCTATTCCTGCCAGTCCATCTTCTCTAACTCACTTCAGTTGTGTTGTTTCTTTTCTCACTGCTTACCTTTAAAATAACCACACACAAGTGGATGTCTGTGCCATAAAAGGCCAGAAGTGAAAGGGGACACTCTGTCTGAACAGTGCTCCATGACATTCACGTTTACCTGAGAGAAAATAAAGCCCTTACTAAGCCCTCAGTAATGTGAACTTACTAAGTAAATACAGATTTTTAAAGATCGTAAGACTGAAGGTGAAAAAGAGAAAAATGAGAGTCCTAGAAAATAGACAGAAACAAACACAAAAGTACAGACGACCTCTGGCCCCAGGGCCCACCGACCTGTCCTCAGGAGGGGCGCGGCAGCCTCCAGGAGGGAGACGCAGAGCTGGGGTAGGCTCAGCTGCTGCAGCTGCAGCTCCAGTGTGTCTTCCGCCAGCTCCGGCAGGTCCGTGGGTGCCAGGTCCAGAGGCGAGGGGGCAGAGGCCCGCAAGCTGATGTCAGCGTGGCTGCTACTCCCACTGTAAAGCAAGCGAGGACAATCACGACCCTGGGGCGGGGAAACCGCCCCCACAGACTACTGCAGGGCTGCCGTCTGGCTCATTAGGAAGCCTCGAACTGGGCTCGACTACACTGCTCCATGGAACAACTGTGGGAAACTGCTAGAAACCTTGACAAGTTTATGAGATTAAATTCCATAAAGATGGCTCAAAATTGGAAGCGAAACTAAGAATGTATTTATATTTTGTTCTTCAAATTGATATTCTCCAAACATGTCAACATTCCTGTAGCAGTAATAGACGTAACCACTGAAAAATCCATCCATCTCGAAAGGAAAGCAAACAGATTCATAGCAAAGTTCTTCCGTAACTTATAAAGGCAAAAACTAAATAGTTCATATGGCTCCCTAGACTTTCTGTGATTTTCACCAAATGTTCAAAGTAAGCCAATGTTAGCAACTGAAGAATGCAAGAAAATGCAAGAAAATGCCAGAAAAACATGATGAGAAATGGATTACTTTATTTAGGACAGTCAATATCATATGATTTTGAAAATGTACCCAAAAGTGAAACATCCCATCTTTCTTAGCTTTCTTTATTTAAAAAAAAAATTTTTTACCTTGGGTATACAGGGTGGGGTGGGGATCAAAGTGCCATAGAAAGGCCTGAAACATCATGTTTACAAACCATCCCAAAATGTTGACTTTTGATGTTACCCACAGCTGAAGCTGAATCACAGAGACGGACTGATGCTACTGAACATGTACAATTTAATACACGTTGTCGTTCCTTCAGCTCCAATATATCAAGCATCCCAAAACATGGAAATGAGCTGGGCTTCTCTCTAACTTTGTAAAGGGCCTGGAAGGAAGTTCACTCAGGAGTGAAAATTTAAAGCACGCAGCACACTAGTTACAGCTCACAGAATGAGCTGAGGAGGAAAACCACGCTGATCAACAGCAGCTGTGCTGTCAGCAGAAGAGCTACTCGGACGGCACTGCCCAGCCCCTGCACTGCACTCCCCCAACCGTGCAAACTGGGGTTGGCCCCCAGCCCTCCCAGCCTCGGGTTTGTCTATAAAATGATGATAATCATCATTCTAATCGTATCACAGGACTCCTATGAGGACACCACAGGAGACAAAGCACGTGAAGCCCTTGAGGTAACACCAAGAACACAGCAAGCGTAAGTCAATGTTAGCCTGGAGCGGCCACACCAGTCACGTCAGGAGAAAAGAATCAGGCCGACACACAAGTGCTGGTCTCAGGGAGCACTTAGTGGAACAAACCTAAGGAAAACACTAAGAGGTCTTTAAGATGCTTGTAGCCTAAGGATGAGGTAACACACAAACACCGTGCCAGTTCCTTTAAGGAAACAATATGCAAAAATCTTCCTTTGTACAAACAAATAAATAAAACACCATAAACACCATGAACTCTGCATCTTGAAGGGGACTTTGTTTTAATTCTCCAATCATTCCCTTTAACAGTAAACACCAATTCATTTAAACTACAATTAAATGAAATCCAGAAGTGGGTTTCATTAAAATGTTATCAAGATATATCCAACATTTAAAAACTACGCTCTTAAACTAGATCACAGTCCACTTGTGGCTGCTACAAACAATTCAGTGGGTCAGAATCACCATTTTCTTGATGAAATAGAAATGAACAAATAATGCAGTTCACTCTGTAACATGCAAAATCAGAGAACAGTTCTGTGAACATTTTGTTTTGGTGTACGGACACAGGGGCACACACATGCACACACAGGCACACACACATACTCAGGGTATATGTCTGTGCTCTGAGTGCTGAGTTGCAGTATAATACTTATTTCTTACTGGAGGTCATGGTCAAAAAAGTATGAAAGCCACTGGTTAACACAAGGCCAACACCTGAGTTAATGCTTCAAAAGATAAGACAGAAGGGAAAGGCGATCTCCCTTGAGCACTGACACACGCGCTCGAGCTCCCTCGGCCCCGGTCACCTGGAGGACACGGCGTCCCAGTCCTGGCCATCCCCCCGCGGCCGCTGGCCCGTGCGCCCCACCACGGAGGGCCGCGGGCTGCTGCTTCCAGGAGACGGGTTCTGGGAATGCGGAGCCGCCCTGGCATCAGGACAGTAAGACAGGGAAGAGTTCTGGGACACGGCATCTGAGGGAGAAAAGAATAAAATTACTCCCTGGTACAGACAAATGACTGATTATGAGCTGTTTGTCATTTTTAAAAAAATGAAAATAGTAGAAATGCTTCTCCGAGGTAAAAGTGAAGGTCAACCTTTTCTGCAGTGCTCCCTTAGCACATGAGGTTCATATAAAACTGACCTGATTACACAGAACCTTCTAGCCAGCACCGTTCACCTACAACATCAGAAATCGGACCATCTACTCTCCTGCTTAAAGCCCTCTTAGAGACCATACCTCAAACCATGTGCAAAAATGAGCTCAAAAATGAATCCACAACCAAAATATGAGTTAAAACCATAAAGCTCTTTAGCAGAAAACACAGGGGTGAATCCTCATGACCTTGGATTTGTAACGAATTTTTAGATAAGACAGCAAAAACACAAACAACCAAAGAAAACAGATACACTGGACTTCATCAAAACTTAAACTTTTCATGAATCAAAGGACATTATTAACAAAGTAACAACCTACAGAAGGAGAGAAAATATTTGCAAGTCAAACAGCTGCTAAGGATTTAATATCCAGGAGAGATAAGTAACTCCCAAAACTCACAATAGAAAAAAAGCCAAATATCCCAACTTAAAAATGAGCAAAAAGTTTGATGGACATTTCTCTAAAAATCTATCAATGGCCAATAAGCACATGAAAAGTCACTAAAGAATCCCTAGTCATTAATTAACAGTCATTAGGGAAATACAAACCAAAACCACAATGAGATACCACCTCACTCCTACTAGGATGACTATGATTAAAAAGAAAAAAGTATCAGAGAGGCTGTGGAGAAACTGGAAGCCTCATACACTGCTAGTGGGAATGTGAAATTGTACAGCCACTGTGGAAAATATTTTGATGGTTCTTCAGAAAGCTAAGGGCTTCCCAGGTGGCTCAGCAGTAAAGAATCTGCCTGCTAACGCAGGAGACAGATTTGATCCCTGGGTCGAAGATTCCCTGGAGAAGGGAATGGCTACCCACTCCAGTACACTTGCCTGGAAAATCCCATGAAGAGAGGAGCCTGGCTGGCTACAGTCCATAGGGTAGCAAAGACCAGGACATGACTGAGCATGCACACATACACAGAGATAAACAGAATTAGCACAAGACCCAGTATGTCTATTCTTGGGTATACACCCAAAAGAACTGAATGCAAGGACTTGAACAGATATGCCAATGTTCACAAGAGCATCACTCAATAGTCAGAAGCTGGGAACAACCCCCACATCCATCCACAGAAGAATGAATAAATAAAACGTGGTGTGTACATACAATAAAATATTATTCGGCCATAAAAGTGAATAAAGTTCTGACATCTGCTACAACATGGATGAACCTTGAAAACACTAAACTAAATGAAATTAGCCAGACAAATATTGTACGATCCCATTTAAATGAAGAACCTAGCCAGAAAATAGATTAGAGATTAGCGTGGGCTGCAGAGGGAAGGAGAAATGGGGGTTCTGCTGTGCTTACAGAGTCTCTGTTCAGGATGAAGAAAAAGGTATGGAAACACAGGATGGTGATGAGGGCACAGCAGCATGAATGCAGTGAACACACCGAACTGCAAGTTTATAATGGCATAGTTTATGCTATGTGTATTTTACCGTAATTTTTTTAAAGAATTAAGTAAAACAAAGACATCTGTGGAGGAACAATAACAACTCTCCAAGAGCTTCTCACTGCACTTCAAAGAAAATACAAAGTCATACCAAGAGCTGCAAGTCCCAGTACCGGCTGCCCCAGGCCACCTCCCGCCTTCCCCTCCTGCACCCCCACCTGCTTAACCACCTCACTCACTCCAGCCTGACTTCTGCTCCTCGAGCAGGTCGCCCTCGTGCCTGAGGCCTCTGCTGCTGCTGCTCCTAAGTTGCTTCAGTCACGTCTAACTCTGTCTGACACCACAGACGGCAGCCCACCAGGCTCCTCCATTCCTGGGATTCTCCAGGCAAGAACACTGGAGTAGGATGCCATTTCCTTCTCCAATGCATGAAAGTGAAAAGTGAAAGTGAAGTCGCTCAGTCATGTCCGACTCTTAGCAACCCGATGGACTGCAGCCTACCGGGCTGCTCCACCTGTGGGATTTTCCAGGCAAGAGTACTGGAGTGGGGTGCCGAGGCCTCTCGCCTCCCTGAATTCTCCTCCTGCAGCCCTTCAAATGGAGGTTCCTACTCACTGTCAGGCCATCTCCTCCCGGAGGCCCTCCTTGACCATCCTACCCAGGTGACCCATCTACTGGGTCATGTTCTGTCACAGCACCCTTCCTATCCCCTTTAGGGATGTCCTACCCAAACACTCCTGTGTTTGCAGTCTGTACCAGCCTTCCACAGCATAAGCTCTGACAGGTGGTGCCACACTTGCCCTGTTCAGTGCTTCACCCCTAGAGCTGTGGGCCCCAACCTTTCTGGCACGAGGAGCCAGTTTTGTGGGAGACAATTTTTCCAGGGACAGGAGGCCACAGGTGGATGGATGGTTTCGGGATGATTCAAGCACAGTGCACGTACTGTGTGCTTCACTTCTAACATACTGCCGCCGCTGATCTGACCAGAGGTGCCGCCACCCCTGATCTGACGAGAGGGTACCCCTGCCCACAAGCACTGGTTGGCACAGAATCGGTGATAAACATTTATTTAATAGATGAGTAAGTCTTCTGATTTATTCACTACTTTAACCAACCAAATTGCATTTAACACTTTCTCTGATGAAATATGGGGTACCCACAAGCTCTCAAGAATGTTACTGAGGAAACTCCATGTCCCCTGAAGTCCATAATAAAGCTAATATAAAGCGTAAGTATTCAAGTAGCACAGGATCAGTGATGCTCTCAACAAAATAGGTCTTAACTATGAAGCATGACAAATCACTGTAATTAAACATTCGACTTTCAGTGCATACTGCATAAGAACACAGAAACCCTGAACTGAAGTGCGGGTGTGACAAGGCCAGCCCAGAGTACTCCTGGTGGCCATTAGGTGGTGCTCTTTCCCTGAGAAGTCTGGCACTGCTACCATATTAACAGAAAACACCGCCTACACCACAAGTTGCATTAAAATAGTTTCCATAAAATACAGACAGGCATTTTTCAAACCGAACAATTTCTTAACACAATGTATAACTTGCTAAAATGCCCAAAGCCCCACGTGATCAGCTGGACTTACAATCCCAGTCCTTAGTTCCTGTCGCCACTGCATGCACAGAAGAAAAACACGGTGCAGAAGTATCATATCAAAACAGAGGACACGGGGACTTCCCTGGCCACCCAGGAATCGCCTGGCAATGCAGGGACGCAGGTTCCCTCCTTGGTCAGGCAATTAAGATCCCACATGCCAGGGCGAAACTAAGCTAGTGTGCTCCAAGAACTGAGCCCGCAAGCCACAATTAGAGCGTCCACATGCTGCAACAAAAGATCCCAAGGTCCCACATGATGAGGAAGACCCACGTGCTACAACTACGACCAGACACAGGCAAACACACAGAAATACAGCTACGACCAGACACAGCCAAACAAACAAACACACAGAAATACAGCTACAATCAGACACAGCCAAACAACAAACAGAAATACAGCTACAACCAGACACAGCCAAACAAACACACAGAAATACAGCTACAACCAGACACAGCCAAACACACAGAAATACAGCTACAACCAGACACAGCCAAACAAACACACAGAAATACAGCTACAACCAGACACAGCCAAACAAACGCACAGAAATACAGCTACAATCAGACACAGCCAAACAAACACACAGAGATACAGCTACAACCAGACACAGTCAAACAACAGAAATACAGCTACAATCAGACACAGCCAAACAACAAACACAAATACAGCTACAACCAGCCACAGCCAAACAAACAGAAATACAGCTACGACCAGGCACAGCCACACAACAAACACAAATACAGCTACAGCCAAACAAACACAAATACAGCTACAACCAGACACAGCCAAACAACAAATACAGCTACGACCACAGTCAAACAACAAACAGAAATACAGGTATAACCAGACACAGCCAAACACACACACACAAATACAGCTACGACCAGACACAGCCAAACAAACAAATTAAAAAAAAAAAGTTAATGAGTTCATTCTGTTTAAAGAAAAAAAAAGATGGGCTCATGAGTTGTTCCGTCATTAATACGCCGTTTTCAAAGATTATGATTTGATAAACACTCAGGATGGGGCGTTTCTGCTGTGAAAATGTACACACACAGTAAGCCTGACAGTAAGTACAATGGGGAGTTCTTGGAAGAATCTACAAATACCGCCAGTGCGCAAGGAATAAACAAACAGAAATACCTTGTTTATTAGAGAAGAAACTTGGATCTCTGTGGAAATTGAGTCTGTTCCTTAAACATGTGCACAGCTGCTGCAGGCAGGACACTGACTGTAATGCCAGACGATGCTTCCCGTTTCCTCCAAAGGCCAGTTTCAACAGAGATAAAAGGCTCTGAAATGAAGAGTGAGGAAAACGACCATGGGAACAAAGTGCTCGACTGCAAAGACAGACGCAGAGCTTACGCAAGGTTAAATGGACAATCAAAGAAATCACGATAAGGGGCCAAATACTTATAGGAGAGAAGCAGCAGAAACGGGTAAAAATGACAGCGTACTACTGGAAGACTAATTTAAAGGGGACAGTCAGTGTTTCTCATATCTGAACTGTTAGTTGAGTACCTATCCCAAAGAACACAGGAAACAGTCAACATTCAAGACATGCTACAGAGTAATTTTTTTTAAGTACAGCAAGCCTTTTTCATATTAAATAGCTAAATCATTTGGCATGTTTTGATGATTAACAGCTGTTCCTCTGCTATCACTTGGAGCTGAGACAGCATGTATTCACAGCTGCCACTCTCAGCACCCATCTCAGCCTGGTAACTGCAGAGCAAGGGTGCCAGGCCTGACTGGACGCTGTGGACAGGCTGCAGCCCAGCGCAGGCTCCAGCGTCTCTGCTGCACACACGTACGGCAGGCTGCAGCCCAGGGCCTAGAAGACAGCTCACCTCTGCCGTTCCCACAGCAGCCGGCACTGCGCGTTAGAACCCACATGCTCAGAGTGATATGAGTCTCACTGATCAGACTGGACACAGCCACCCAACGTCAGTGCCCCACGTCTGTCCTTCCCATCAAGTGACCCATCAATGGTGAGGCCAAGGTGGCCAAACTGGACTGAGTGTGCCAAATGAGACCACCTCCCATCAGGAGGACAACCTCTGTCCAAGTAAGTTAGAGAATAATGGGTCTGAAAGGTCCGGTAGTTCATTATCTAAACATGAGAGTGTACATTTGCCTCCCAAGGACTCCTATTTTGCACAATGTGTTTCACTGCAAAAAGTCCCCTATTTCGAAATCTAAAATAATTACAGAGGAAACGCACCTGAACAATTTTTGGCCTTTGAAGGAATATCTCAGCAGGAAAATCTTGCATGATAACGTCTTTCAACAGTTCACAGGTGTTCCAGATTACAGTGTGGTTACTACTTCTTAAAGAGCTGCAAAATATACAAAACACAGTCTTTATTTTTAAGAAGTGTTTACCCATGCCAGATTCTATGGAACCAGGCAGCATAATGACCCTATCAGAACCCTTCAGGTCTCCGTTGACACATCGTTCCCTGGGAAACCTTCCCAGCTCCCCTCCCTAACCAATGAGCAAGCCTGGGGGAGGTGTTCTTTCACATGCCCAGCATCTGTGCTATGGTTACTGCCTGTCGACTTCACAGCCCCCTGGGCCCTCCTCAAGAGTAGGGACATCACAGTGCCCACCACTGTGTGCCCAGGGACCATCACAATGCCATGAAACGAGGTCAATGAAATCTGCTAAATGAATTAGGAAATAAGACCGAGGAAATCATAGTAGATTGAGAATTAAATTCTAGGCATTATATTCCTTATTGCTCTTCCCTGCTTGGGGGGAATCAAGCTGGTACTCCTCTCTTGTCCCATGGAGACGACATACCTCAACTTCTCTGGCAGCACTTGCCTCCCCAACAAGACAGCAGTTGTTCACCTCTCACCCCAAGAAACCAAACTCACTCTCAGTTCAGCTCCAGGCCACCATTCACCACCCACACGCACCCCCAGACCATATCCCTCCTTAGCAACCAACACAGAACCAACAGGTCAATGCCACCCGGGCCCAACCCCAGAGGTATGCAACCTCTTCAGCATGTTGTTCCAAGAGAATTCACTGCGGGCCTGGAACGGCCATCATCAGAAGTCACTTAATAGCATCCCCCTATTTGGTCCAAACTCTAGAAGTTGATCTTTATTTCTCAGACTCTCACCAAAACAAGGCAGACAACGCATTTGGTGAGACATTCATTGAAATTAAGTTTTAGCAAAAAGTGAAACTAGACTTTAAAACACTCTCCAAACTTCTAGATATCATCTCTCTATTTTGAGGAGTAATGACCAAATAAAATCCATTACATAAGATCAGATCAGAGGTCTCCAACCTTCCCCTAACAGAGTCCATGTCTTGAAACATACTGTCTACTAAAAAGACTGCATTTATGTTTAATTGTTCCATTTTTATACACCAAGGGCCTAAGCAATGGCCAGCTAATCTGGTTGATAAGAGATGACTCATGTCACCAAAGCGTACACAGGATTCCAAGCACATAAAAGAAACTTGATGTGAAACCTGATTAAAGGCAAAGGGGAATTTTCTGGCTTGCTTTTTGAAATACTGAAAATCATTCATATATTCCCATTAGAATCTTTTTTTTTTCCTGGTGAAAATGTACAGTAATAACTCTCAGACTTCATGACTACAAATACCAGAAGCCAAAACACCTGCCATACATCGGGCACTGTACCTTTCGTTGGACGAGAGAACATGTCTGTCAGCTGCGGTCAGGGGGAGCCAGGGGAAAGTGGAAAACTTCAAACACTTCGTGGTCGGATTTGCTGCTAATGGAAGAGCAAAACATAAGGCAGCGAGGGAGGCAACGTGGACAGATTCGCAATGTCCCGAGGAACACTTTGCCTTCAAAACAAGTCCCCAAATAAAGTTACAGCTCACAGTTCCCTGAAGTATGTCAAAAAGATCAGCTGCAAATTTGTCTCCTCAGAGAATAAATAACAGATCTCTTTTCACAATTTAAACAGAATTCCTATTATTTTTAGAAACCAATATTGGATGACATTTATAGCATCAATTATTTATTCTATCACGTGGCTATCCAGAACAGAGACCTTAAACAAAAAATAAACTGTTATTTGGTGATCTCTAACTGTAGACATTAAAAATGATATAAATGTAATCATATACTGTATTTAGTAAGTCAAGTTCAAATATCATAAATAGGGTTCGATATTTTAACGGTTACTCTTTGAGGGTGACTTGAAGACCATAAGGTTAAAGATCAAATATCAGTGCTCAAACAAGATTAAAAGAAATCCAAGAAACCGAATGCAATTTTATACCACCCTCCTTCAAATTATTTTTAAACAGATCTTCTAGTGTACAAGTTAAGGTGGCAACACATAAGCCCTTCCAAATGGCAAATAATCTTTCTGCCACATGCTTTGAAAAGAACATGGGATTGCTAAATTCAGGTAATAATATGATTAAATTCCCAAACACAGCACAGTTGCTTCCTTCAAAACTGTTACCATAAAAGCAGGGTTTACCGTCTAAGGGAAAAGCAAGAGTTGGGAAGGATATAAAGATGCGTCTAAAGGAAACCACACCATCAAATCCACAAACTACAACTCACACAAAAATGCATCACCATCTCAGTCTTCCTGGATGCTTTCAACAACTTCACTCAAATACCCACCCTTCCCAGCCCTGGAGACACTCCCTTCAGATGTCTCGGTTGTCACTACATTAAGCCTCTCAGCCACAAACACAAAGAACTACCATATCAAACCTAAGCTCCCAAGAAGTCTAACACAACTTTTACAGAAAGGAAAGGCCAAGCATACTAACAGCTGAGGAAGTCTTCGGTTCCTTCTTACTCGGTACTCAATCTGAGAATTTCTACAAAATCTTTTTTGTAACAGAGGGCTTCCAAACTGAGTTGCTCTGAATACTTGATGTCCATAGAAATATCACTGGAAACAGCCTTCTCATTTCAACTTCACAGGCAATAAAATATAAAGTTCATGCTCACTTAACTGTGCCCTGTGTCATCTAGTACAAAGATTTTGTCCTTTTCTAAGTCCAAAGGTCCTCACTAGTAAAATGGGGTTATTAAGAGTATCAATCTGGGACTCCATGAAGATTCATTCATTCGTTCAAAAAATATATACTGAACACCTAGTGGATTTCCGGCACTGTTCCCCACACCCACGCCTGAAGAAGCAGTTCTTGTGGCTGCCATTAAGCTTACAACAAGGGAGACAAACAAGACGTAAATAAACACACAGTTTAACAAACACATGTAGGAAGAAAATCAAAGACAGAGAAAAAGTGACCCTGGCTGGAGTCGTCAGGAAGGCCTCTTTGAGGAGGTGGCACGTGAGCAGAGATCAGACACAGGAAGCCCTGGATGAGGTTCCCAGGCGAGGCTCTCAACCAGAACTCGCAGGTCAACTCAATGTAAGGATAACGACAGAGGGAGAAACAAACGTGATCCAGAGTCCTTGGCTTGCGTCACTGGATGGACAGTCCTGCTGGGTGAGCTGGAGAATTCACGAGGTGACGTGCACGGGGCACAGCTCAGCTCCTGACAGAGACTCCCCGCTCAACAAGCTCCAAGGACCTCGGCACCATTACCACACCCACAATGCAGCTCAAAGGCAGTAAGAACAATTAAGTTGGACCCTTTAGACTATCCTAATCTAATTAGAGGAAATAAACAGTTTGGTGCCGAAACATTTAAGTCTGACCACAACATGCTTTCAGAACAATGAGGAAAAGTATACTATGTTCCAATTTCTGAGGTCAACAGTATCTGCTTCACCAGAGACACTCACCCACAGATCGTGAAGGTATTTCCGTTTGCTGCAAAGTACTTTTGTCTTGAGGAAAATATCCTGTTAAGATTTCAGGTTGATGCAGCAAATCTGAAAAGAAAATATATATATTATCGGTGCATTACTTGCTGAAAGTGAAACTTGCTCTTTTCATATATTAATGGTTTAAGTTTCTGGATCATTTTAAAAACTAAAAAAAAAATGCAGTTATGTTTCTCTGAATAATCTGTCCTCCTAAAGAGGAAAAAAATGTGACTGCTGAGTCAATTTCAAACTCGGGGAGTTTCTTCTTTTACTGTTAAGTAATTGCAATTATTTCTTAGAATGAAAACATGCACAATGTACGTGAAGAGTTCACTGCAAGAATTCAAGGACTGTTCACCTCTGCTTCTTAGTCCATCTCGCTCCTCTTTTACTCTACACAGTTTCCCATCACTTCAACTTTCCATTCATGTTTTTTAAGAAAAAAGTTGCCAAGGCAAGAGTCAGGCACTACCTTTCAGTAACTCTGACTATCCCCTATCATACATGACTGCATACTCAGCGCTTCAATTGTAATGAGACTGAGAATGAAGAAAAGGCTAAAACTCAGTTTTGTAACTTTCTATTTGCAGTTTTCATGCCAGTGGTCCTCAGACTGACACAGATAACTACAAATTAGCTCAAGACCACTCCTCTAATCTCACCTGCAGGAACTAGGCTGAAAATTCATGATATAAGATTATCCTTTCTTTGTTATGCCTTACAAAGAAATTCTAAAATACAATGTTAAAAATCACAATCACACAAGAATTCAGTAAATGGCAGCTGCTATTGTTATTTCCTGTTGCAATCGGGCCCGAGGGTCACAGCAGGGACAGCAGAGCACTGGCATAGAGAAACATCGAGTCTAACAGATTAAATGAGCAAAAACACACTTGTTTATACTTCTACTTAAATTTTATACTCAAAAGTATGAAAATCTTATACTTTTCATAAATTTCAAGAGCATTTGCTTTTCTTCACATCAATTTAAATGCTTTCCATGAGCAAGGAACTACTAGACATCAAATAGGAGTTCTGGGTTTAATAGACACTGGGCTCTATGCTAAATACTGTCTCTACTTAACCCTCACAAAAATCTTATAAGATGTTCTCGTCTATTGTACCAATTTCTGGAGGAGAAAACAAAGCCTGGAGGGACTGAGGCCCTTAGTCAAGACCACACAGCTAGTGGCAGATCTGGAACATAAATCTAGTCTCTTTGACTCTGATTTTAGCAGGTGTACTAAATGTGTAGCTCATTTTGATTGTATCCCATAACAAAATCATGAGTATCACTATATGAAGAACACAGTCCCAAAATGAAAGTATAAAACATTTAAAACAATGCCTCGCACATAGTAATGAGTGCTCAAGGAATATTTCTTATCGTTTAAAAAACAATCGGTCAAAGTAGTCTCACAAAAAGAAAGTTACTTGCATCCCTCAACCAAAAAGGCAAAATTACACAACTGTCCTCCTCTCTATAACGGTGGTGGTGTTAGTTGCTCCCTCGGATCTGACTCTTTGAGACCCCACGGACTGTAGCCCGCCAGGCTCCTGTGTCCATGGGATTCTCCAGGCAAGAATACTGGAGTGGGTTGCCATTTCCTTCTCCAGAGGATCTTCCAACCCAGAGATGGAACCTGGGTCTCCAGCAATGCAGGCAGATTCTTTACCATATGACCTACAGGCTAGTCTCTGTATAATGTTAAAGGAGGAGAGTTATGGTCAAATTCATATAAATTGACACAAGAAAAGTAAGTTGTGGGACGGGGGAGTGGGGAAGGGTTTAGAGTCCCATAGACAGAGGAGCCTGGTGTGCTAAAGTCCGTGGGGTCACAGAGTCGGACATGACTGAGCAACTACCACCACCACCACCAAGGTCCCTTTCCTTAGAATTAACCACTGCTGCTGCTGCTGCTAAGTCGCTTCAGTCGTGTCTGACTCCGTGCGATCCCACAGATGGCAGCCCACCAGGCTCCGCCGTCCCTGGGATTCTCCAGGCAAGAACACTGGAGTGGGTTGCCATTTCCTTCTCCAATGCATGAAAGTGAAAAGTGAAAGTGAAGTCGCTCAGTCGTGTCTGATTCTTCGAGACCCCATGGACTGCAGCCTACCAGGCTCCTCCATCCAGAACCAATATATTAACAGAATGATTGATTAATTGACTTCATCAGATTGATTTCAGAGAGTTACCAGTTTGACTGGTCTGGTAAGATGAAGAATACATTTCAGGAACTTCTGAAGGAAGACTAAAAAGTCCATCCAGAATGCCATCAATTTCCGCCTGCAGGTTCGGCTCCACATTAGGGCGAAGTTTAGAGAAGAATTCGACTGCACCAAGATCAACCAAATGCTGCACTGCTGGAGGATACTGCAATCAGAAAAGGAGAATCTTGAGAAAAACTACGAATATCAAAATCTCTAGACTTTATGCTACAGCAAGTAAAACATGAAACTATTTTTGGTATATCAGATGTTCCCTTTTTAAAACATAAAACTTGCAATGATGTGCATGACACATAGATTCATACAGACATAAATGAAATATTCGGTAACACTGACAAGAGAAAAGCCCAGACAATGAACATTAGAAATGCACATTATCAATTCCTATTTTTATTTATTAAGCTGATTACTTCTCTCCACTGACACTGGCCCTATCCTTTCCTACCTCCAACCACTCACAGGATGCCAAAGTAATAAGTACCCCCTACAACTGCACGTGATTTATAAAGTTTAGAAACCTTAAACTAGCACTGAGCTATTTGACCCTGACAACTAACTACTCTCAAGACAGAAAAATAATCTGAAAACCAGGTATGGGGAGAAAGAAAACAAAACAACACGTGTGCTATCATCAGGATCTGTAACATCATCTTTCATGTGTTCTCTTTTATACAAAAGTACCTCTAATTTTTAACATGTAAACAACAGACCATAAGGGAAAACAGCATGACAAATATTAACCTCCCAAGATGATGCCCCAAAAAAGGGGGACATCCCTGAATTCAGAAACCGTGTTAACTTCAGAGCATATGAGAGACACTGGGAGGGTCAACATCACACATAAGAGAAAAGGAGGAACATTATAGACCCTGACGAATTAAAATTCAACATCTCCAGTTGTGATTCTTTTTTTTTTTTTAATTAATAATTTTCAACAGAAGCTCCAACTAAAGCGACTACGGAACACTTGCTTATTTCGAAGGGATGCTAACCTTAACCAGTCTGCTCAGCAGACCCAGGACCTCGTCCTTCATTGGGACGGACGGGAAATTGAACCATTCCAGCAAGTGGAGAAACAGCAGCCTGTGCGAAGCCAGGTCCGCGCCGCAGACCAAGCTGTGCTCGAGCTTGCAGAGAATACTCCTGAGCGCGCGCTCCCGGATCTCGGCCAGCGGGTGACCTGTCAAAGCAGCACAGCACACGTCTGTTTCCCGACCCCGAGCGCCGCCCGCCGAAGATGCCCCCCAACGCTCTCCCTATCCAGGCCGGGGGCGGGAGCGGGCTGAAGAGGCAAAGGAACAGGCCGGTTCCGTCTACACGCGCAGCCCGTGACGCGAACGCCGGGGTCTCTACACAGAGTCCGACGTGGGTCCCCGGGCCGCCACGGGAAGTGGTCGCCAGCGTGGCCCGGCCTCCGCGAACGTGGCCCAGCCATCCTCGGCGAGCCGCCGCCTCAGCCGGGCGGCCCGGGCGCGGGGGGACGCGGACGGTTACCGAGTTTCCGGATGAGCCCCGTCAGGACCATCTCGTCTCTTCTCCACTCGCTCGGCCGCCGCCGGAGAATTAAACCGCCGCGCCACCGCGTCCGGCCACAATTACCGTCCCCCCGAGAAACCCGGCCGCTCCGAAGGCGGGTTCTGCACCGTGTGCACGAAGGACCCAACGAGTGAGAGGTATGCTCCTTGAGCTGTCCCCGGCCCCCGCACTGCCAGGAGAGCGTATACGGTCTCCACGGTTACCAGTATGCGGTTCTTAGACGGTGGTCTCCATCATAAGCACTGGACAGAAAGAGGGGGTAAGCGGGGAGAAAACGGGCTTTGTGCTGTGCATCTCGGGAGTTGTAGTCTTCGCGTTGTAGTGCGCCCTTCCCGGAATTCCGGGCCCGCACCCGCACCCGCCTGTCCGAGGTTCCGGAATGCTCGCTGTTCCGGTCTGCCCGCGCGGGCTGCGGCGCGGGTTCTGCAGAAATTCAACCCCGCCCTGCGTCCTGCCTCCGCGAGGGGCTGGCTCAGCACCCTGCCAGTCTGAATTCTCACCTCCCAGAGAAGTCCAGCTCCCTTACCATTCAGAAAGCAGGCTCGCGTTAGGATTACCCACCCCTACCTGCCTCCCTCCCGTGACTAAACGACTCAACGTCTTTAACTGTGGGATGTAACACATCCAGGTTGATGTAACCCATCAAGTCGTGGTTCAGAGTAAACAAGCGGTAAAAGACGTGAGTGCGGCGGAGGGGAAGTGCATAGGAGAGAAGAGGGCTGTAGAAAGAAAAGGGCTGAGGAGAGGTTTGAATTCTATTTTGAATGCCACTGAGGTTGACTGCTGCACTTCGATCTCAATAGGAAAGAAAAAATATATATATATAGGCAATGGCAAAAGCGATGACAACAAAACGAAATTTGTAAAATGATTTGCATTTTAGAGAACACGTTACCTCGGGGACCTGTTCATCCTGGGAAAAGGGATATCGAGGCACCAATTCCCATTCTTATTTTGAAGGGAAAACAAAAGAGGGGACAGGCACTTAAAAATATGAGAAGTTCATGTGACTGTGTGCCAGGAACTTCTTCCTTAGTAAGTGGCTGACTAAGGATTCATGCTTCTTTGTCCCGTTTTTCGGAGTCGGCTACTTATACAAGTGTATAGGTAAGACACACGCTTTTGGTGTGGTCACATTTGAGCTGAATCTTGAGGGATAAGTAGGAGTTTGGGCTTCGTTTGTTTTCCATGCAGTGAAAAGGGGTGAGGGAATTTCTGCCAGAGAAAACAGTATATCAGTTCAGTTCAGTCCAGTCTCTCAGGCATGTCTGACTCTTTGCAACCCCATGGACTGCAGCACGCCAGGCCTCCCTGTCCATCACCAACTCCTGCCAGGCCTCCCTGTCCGTCACCAACTCCTGGAGCTTACTCAAACTCAGGTCCATCGAGTCGGTGATGCCATCCAGCCATCTCGTCCTCTGTCATCCCCTTCTCCTCCTGTCTTCTTCAATCTTTCCCAGCATCAGGGTCTTTTCAAATGAGTCAGTTCTTCCCATCAGGTGGCCAAAGTATTGGAGTTTCAGCTTCAGCCTCAGTCCTTCCAATGAATATTCAGGACTGATTTCCTTCAGAATGGACTGGTTGGATCTCCTTGCAGTTCAAGGGACTCTCAAGAGTCTTCTCCAACACCACAGTTCAAAAGCATCAATTCTTCAGTGCTCAGCTATCTTTATAGTCCACCTCTCATATCCATACATGACTACTGGAAAAACCATAGCTTTGACTAGATGGACCTTCGTTGGCAAAGTAATGTCTCTACTTTTTAATATGCTGTCTAGGTTGGTGATAGGTTTTCTTCCAAGGAGCCAGCGTCTTTGAATTTCACGGCTGCAGTGACCATCTGCAGTGATTTTTGGAAACAGTATATACAAAGGCCCAAAATCAGAGTGAGTCTGTCAGAGTCATTCTGAAAATAAGAAAGTCTTGGTGGCTGGATGAGGTCTGGGAGTAAGAGAAGGGGCAGCCAGCCTGCCAGTTCCTCTCCACATGGCCCCTCCAGGGGCTCTGCTCCACTTGCCGGACCCTGCAGGTAACTGACTTGTCCACGTGAACAGGCTGCACCATCCAGGCAGCGGGGCCTCCAGCCCTAAGTTGACTGTGGCCAGTAAGAGGCACCAGGAGGAAATCGAGGGAGTGGGGAGGGGGGGATATTTCACCAAGACCCCACTATCTGGGACCTAAGGTGGCCTGGTGCCCACTGAAAAAATATGCACAACTTAAACGCTGAGAGTTATGTTTTATTCAGTGGGAATTTTTGAAACCTCAAGCCCAAGAGGGAGAATCTCAGGAAAACCCTGAGAGAACCGCTCCAAGGAGGTGAAGGGGTAGCCGGGTTATATAGAAGTTTTGCAACAAGCAGGTAGTCTGAACAGAAAACTGGGTATCTCAAGTAAAATAATTTAGTGCTTTTCTAGGTATATGAGAAAATGCAGGAGTCTGGGCTCCCTGACATCACTCCTGTGATATGCACCTCACCTATCTGGTGCCAGTATCCTGGGTTTTCACAACCCTCGGCCAGTGGCTGCAGTCTGATGGCTGCCAGGTGGCAGGGAGTCTTTCCTCCCTGAGTTCCTCATCAGGTGGTGGCTGCAACTGCTGAAGACCATGATAGTCTTCATTTACTGATACAGCAAGAAATATTCCATACCTGATCCTAGGTTACCTGTTCACTGTCTAAGCAGTAGTGAGTTACTCAGTCATGTCTGATTCTTTTGGACCCCATGGACTGTAGCCTGCCAGGCTCCTCTGTCCATGGAATTCTCCAGGCAAGATAGTGGAGTGGGTTGCCCTTTCCTTCTTCAGGGGATCTTGATGACCCAGGGATTGAACGTGTGGCTACCACATTGCAGGCAGATTATTTATCATCTGAGCCCACATCAAGGAAGCCCCATCTAAGAGCAGAAGAGGCTGCTGCTGCTGCTGCTAAGTCACTTCAGTCGTGTCTGACTCTGTGCGACCCCATAGACGGCAGCCCACCAGGCTCCACCATCCCTGGGATTCTCCAGGCAAGAAAACTGGAGTGGGTTGCCATTTCCTTCTCCAGTGCATGAAAGTGAAAAGTGAAAGTGAAGTCGCTCAGTCGGGTCCAACTCTTCGCGACCACATGGACTGCAGCCTGCCGGGCCCCTCTGTCCACAGAATTCTCCAGGCAAGAGTACTGGAGTGGGTTGCCATCGCCTTCTCCACAGAAGAGGATAACTAGATGTTATAACAGGATACTATGCAAGGATCACAAGGAGATGGGAAGAAACTTCCACTAAGGAAACTTCCATAAAACAAGGGGAAATAATTGGGGGTAAGGGAGAAAAACTGATGCCTCTATAACCTCAACTTCTACAAGTAGAAATTGACATTAATAATTGTACCTTCTGATAGGACCAAAGCAGGTAACAGCACGCACCCCAGGACCTCCATAACCTGTAGTTACTACTAACAACATTTTAGCAGCTGTCCAAGTGAAGGGTGCTTCTTTGCCATGGAATGAATGTTTGTCCGTTACCCCCACACCAAAAAAAAAATCAGATTAAAATCTAATCTCCACTGTGATGGCATTAGGAAGTGGGACCTTCAGGAGAAGATTGGGTGCTAAGGGTGGAGTTCTCATGAGTGGAATTTGTGCTTTTATATTGTTATAAAAGAGGTTTCCAAGAGGAGAGGTTTCCTCCCTTTTGCTAAGTGAGGACACAGAAAAACCCATCTAAGAACCAGGAGGACTTCCCAGGTGGCTCAGCATAAAAGAATCCACCTGCCGATGCAAAAGATGTGGGTTCCATCCCTGGATCGGGACGATCCCCTAGAGGAGGAAATGGCAACCCACTCCAGTATGCTTGCCTGGAAAATCCCATGGACAGAGGAGCCTGGCGGGCTACGCTCCACAGGGTCGCAAAAGTGTCAGACACATGTAAGTGACTGAGCATGCGCACAGGAACCAGACGCTGAATCTGCCAGGGCCTTGATCTTACCAGCCTCCAGAACCATGAGAAATACATTTGTTTACAAGCCATCCATTCT
Source organism: Oreotragus oreotragus (assembly GCA_006410675.1). Taxonomy (NCBI): domain Eukaryota; kingdom Metazoa; phylum Chordata; class Mammalia; order Artiodactyla; family Bovidae; genus Oreotragus; species Oreotragus oreotragus. Next base: position 59,735 of record SJYX01013523.1, on the reverse strand, counting down.
ATTTTGTTACAGTAGCCCAAAAGGCGGAGAAGGCAATGGCACCCCACTCCAGTTCTCCTGCCTGGAAAATCCCATGGACAGAGGAGCCTGGAAGGCTGCAGTCCATGGGGTCGCTGAGGGTCGGACACGACTGAGCGACTTCACTTTCACTTTTTCACTTTCATGCATTGGAGAAGGAAATGGCAGCCCACTCCAGTACTCTTGCCTGGAGAATCCCAGGGACGGCGGAGCCTGGTGGGCTGCCGTCCATGGGGTCGCACAGACTCAGACACGACTGAAGTGACTTAGCAGCAGCAGCCCAAAAGGACGGAAATAATCCTCTTTCTAGGAATCAAAGGCAGTGTCAAATCATATCCCAGTGCTACTTGCAAGTGTAACCACAAGATAGACGCTCCATCAGAGGAACGCTGGGCCCCAGAAATGACTTTGCTGCTTGGTGAGGGAGGCTCTGTGGTTGGAGGTGCTTGCAGCCTTACAGCCATTTGTAGAGCCATATCCAGGAGAAATTTCCAGCAAAACAACAGCAACAAAAAAAAACCCCGCAGTACTTTGATCCCTTTTCCTCATTTTTCAGAGGGAAGAAATTATTGGTCCAAAGGGCAAATCCTTTTCAAGCTACTTTTACATTAATTGGGATACTAATTTATTTATGAAGACAATGCAAGCAGGATTCCTAAACAAAAGGATCTCTGGCCAATAGATGTGTAGAAGTTCTTCACAGGCCCCCCAGGGGCAGCAAGCATTCTGTGTGCCTTCCAGGAAAGTCACCCGACCCTGGCCTGCCTTATTTAAAAATGAAGATCATGATTTATTAATAATTCTGATCTCTAAGAAAGAAAAGTGGTTGAGGCCTGAGGTTTCATTCCCAACTCATGAATTTTCCTAATCATGCCCGGTAACTTTGTCCTATGAATTTACATAATGTTTAATTTTTAAGGGGATTGTCAAATTCTAATTTATTGTCCCCATACCAAAATAGAACGTTCATAAATATTTCATGCCCTTTTAAAGTGGAAGGATGGAAACAAGATATATTCATGTTCCATTTCAAATAGCAGAGCAACATAAATTTGAACCCTGCTTTTTTTTTTAATACAATTCAGTAAGTAAGGGTCTTATTTATAGATGTAGAAAAGCAGACACAGATGTCTGCTGTCGATATTTCTGTTCAATTTTGTCCTGGAAGTTTTTATTTAGGGTGATTGGGCAAGAAAAAGAAAAGTCCTCCAGATTAGAAAGAAAAAGTATATATATTTCTGTTTTTTCATTGACATGATCTTATTTAGAGAAAAATCCTTAATAATCAAAACAGAAACTATTGGAGGTAAAAAAAAAAAAAGACCTTAGCAAGGTTAAAGGATACAAAATCAATATATAAAATCAATTATATGTCTATATACTAGCAATAAACAATTCAAAAATTAAATTAAGAAAGTTATTCCATTTATAGTAACATCAAAAAGAATAAAACACCTAAAAATAAATTTAAGACAGTAAATGTAATACTTCTACACTGAAAACTATAAAATAGAATTGAAGGAAATTAAAGAAGACCTAAGTAAATGGGAAGACATCCTGTGTCCTTGATTAAAATATTTACTACTTTTAAGATAGCGATACTCTCCAAATTAAGCTACAAATGCATAGCAATTTCTATCAAATACCCAACTGCCTTTCCAGTGAAATTTGACAAGCTTATCTATCAGAAAATAATATTCACATGTAAATAAAATCAGACTGACCAAAACAATCTCAAAAAGAGCAAAACTGAAGGATTTATACTTCCCCATTTCAAAACTTACTACAAAGCTACAGTATTCATGAATGCTTGGTACTGACATAGGGACAGAGATATCGACTAATGAAATAGAACTGAAGGTCCAGAAATAATCATTCACATGTATAGTCAATTGGTTATCAATCAGTGTTCCCAGACAATTCAATGAGGAAAGAATAGTGATTTTTTTTGTTTTTGTTTTTTTTAACAACAAATGGAGTTGGATATCTACATGCAAAATAATGAATTTGGATCTATTCCTCACATCATCTATACAATTAACTCAAAATAGATCACAGTCCTAAATGCAAGAGCTAAAACTATAAAATTCTCAGACAAGAATATAAGCATAAATCTTAAGGAGTGTGAATTAGGCAATGGTTTCTTAGACATGAAAGAAAAACATAGGCAAAAAATATATATAGATAATTTAGACCATCACATTTAAAACTTTTTTGCTTCTAAGGACACTATCAAGAAAGTGAAAAGATAACCTGAGAGTGAAAGAAAATATGTACAAATCATATATGTAATAAAGATCTATTATCAGAAATATACACAGAACCTTCATAGCTCCACATTAAGAGGACACATGACTGAATTCTAATGCATAAAGATTCTAAATAGATAGTTCTTCAAAAAAAGATGTAGCTTTGTCTAGGAAACACATTAAATGATCTTAAACATTATTAGTCATCAAAGAAATGAAAATCAAAAACCAGAATGAGATACTACTCACACCCTCTAGGATGGCTATAATAAAAAATGTTGAAGATACCATTGTTGGCAAGGATATGGAGAAACTGGGAACCTCATATACATTGCTGGTGGAAGTGGAAAATGGTGCAGCCACTGTGGAAAACAGCCTGGCAGTTTTTCAAAACGACAAACACAGAATCAACATGTATGTGTGTACTTTCTGCTCAGTCGTGTCTGATTCTTTGCAGCTCCATGAACTGTAGCCCACCAGGCTCCTCTGTCCATGGGATTTTTCCAAGGAAGAATATTAGAGCAGGTTGACATTTCCTCCTCCAGGGGATCTTCCTAACCCAGGTATCCAACCCAAGTCTCTTGCATCTCCTGCATTGGCAGGCGGATTCTTTACTACTAGCACCACCTGGGAAGCCCCATGGAATCAAAATATGACTGAGCAATTCTATTCCTAGATTTATGCATGCTAAGTCATTTCAGTTGTGTTCAACTCTTGGCAACCCTCTGGGCCATAGCCCACCAGGCTCCTCTGACCATGGGATTCTCCAAGCAAGAATACTGAAGTAGGTTTCCACACCCTCCTGAGGCAATCCTCCCAACCCAGGGATCGAACCTGTGTCTTTGGCATCTCCTACCCCAAGATTATTGAAAACAGAAATTCAAGGAAGTACTTGCACATAAGTATCCATAACAACACTATTTACAATAGCCAAAGGTGAAAAGAACTCACATGTCCATAAATGAAGGAATGGAAACAAAATATAGCAAATCTGTACGATTGAATAGTACTCAGCCATGAAAAAGGAATGAAGGAGTGGTCCATGCCACCACATGGATGACCTTTGAAACATTCTATTTGGTGAAAGATGCAAGTCACATAAGGCCACATATTTCATGGTTTCAACTATCTGTGTGTTAGTCTGCTCCAGATGGCAAAACAAAAATGTTACAGGCTGAGTGGCATAAAAAAAAAGCAAACATATTTCATTCACACTGTTCCTGAGGCAAGAAGTCAAAAATGCCTGAAAATGCAGTTTCTGGGGAAGCCTGTCTTTCTGGCCTGAAGAAGTCTGCCTTCTGACTATGTTCCTTCCTCTGTGCGTATGTGGTCGGGGGAGAGGGATGGAGGGGGAGGGGGCTTTCTGGTGACTCTGCCTCTTCTTAGAAGGACACCAGTCCTATTGGATTGAGGCCTCACCTTTTGACCTCATTAAACCTTAATTACTTCCTTTTTCTTTATGTGTTGCTTTAAGTCATGTCCAACTCTTTGCTATCCCATGGACTGTAGCCTGCCAAACTCCTCTGTCCATGGAATTTCCCAGGCAAGAATACTGGAGTAAATTGCAACTTCTTCTCCAGGGGATCTTCCCAACTCAGGGATTTAGCCTGCATCTCCTGAATTGGCAAACTTTACCATTGAGCTGCCAAGGAAACCCTTTCTTTGGTATTCCTGCCAAATACTGGGTTGGCCAAAAAGTTCTCTAGGGTCCAATCTTTTCCATAAGATTGGACAGCAAAACCTGAATGAACTTTTTGGTCAATCCAACACAATCACATTGGGAGTCAGAACTTCAACATATGGACTTCAGTTTATAAGAGCATGAAATATCCAAAAACAGGCAAATTTATAGACCCATATAGCAGATTGCTGGTTGCTAGGGGTTGGTGGGAGGGGCAGTGGGGAGAAACTGATAAGTGACTACAAAGTATCCTTTGTGGGTATTGAAGATGTTTTGGACCTAGATAATGATGATGGTCACCCAATATGGTGAAATGTACTAAATGCAGTTGAATGGTAAACTTTAAAATGTTAACTCTAGGTCATGTGAATTTTCCATCAAGAAAAAAATTAATTGAAACTTTAAAAAGTCAAAGAATAAATAATAAGAGAGAATCTGGAGAAATCACAACCCTGCTACACTGCTGGTGAAATGTAAATAATGACAGCAACTTTGAAAAAGAGTCAAACAGTGGTAAACACAGAGCTAGCATATGACCCAGCAATTCTGCTTGTAAGTGTAGACCCCTCAAGTGAAAACATACATAACTGCTAAACTTGACACAGGAATGTTTAGATCAGCTTTGTTCATGAGAGCCCAAAGGTAGAAACAACCCAAGGTCCATCAAGTCAGGAAGAGAGAAACAAAAAATGTATGGAATGGATAAATCATAGCTATACAATAAAATACTATGTAGCTAAAAGAGGAATGAAATACTGATCCGTGCTACAGCATGGATGAACCTTGGAAACACTGAGTCAAGTGAAAGTAGCCAGACGCAGAAGACCGCAAGTTGTATGATCTTATTTATAGGAAATGTCCAGAATAGGCGAATCTGTCGAGAGAAAAAATGGTTTCCTGCTTCCTTAGATTTGGGGTTCATTGGAGGCACAGAGGGGTAACAGCCAAGGGGTGAGGGGTTTCTTTGTGAAATGATAAAAATGTTCTAAAATTGCTTGTGGTTATGGTTACACTTCTGTGAATATATTAAAATCCATTGATATGTACTATTTAAATTGGTGGGTTATATGCTACATGAATTATATCTCAATAAAGTGTTACAAAATGAAAAGCAGTAAGGAGACATTCAGTTGAGAACAAGAATTTCTTTTATAAAAAGCTTATTTTTGTAAAGACACACAGTACCCTTTCCCACAAACCTGTGAGAGTGTTTTTCCCCTCTATCTGGTGACATTTATATGTGACCCTTCTAAAGTGATAGATTAGATGGGTGGTCCTTACGTGAACCTTGAAGATTCATTAAATTTATCATCTACATTATTCGGTAAATGCAAGATGTACCTGCTCCATTCCTGTACTTCCTTTCCATTGGGATAACTGTCTACTCTACATTTTAACTTCCCCAAACATTCTCTTTGTTAAAATGAGATAAATGTATGCTTTGATTTCCAAACTGTGAAATTTAACCAGCTAATGATGGGGAAGTCCTTGGATAAAGAGTCCATGGGAAGTTCAAAGCAATCTTGTGACTATGTTCAGATATTTTTTCAACGTGTAAATTTACATAATCTCATTATGACCATCAGTTATATGCTGCTGGTCAAGTGTTACTTCCAGGAAAATGTAATAAAATCCAGCTCAAAAAAAAAAAAAAAAGGCAGCTCCTTTGAGATCCAGCACACAGATATAGATTCCTGTGATCTTCAGGTGATTCCCATGTGGATAAACTTTCTCAGCTCAACTTTAATAATAATGAACTCCATTTGTGCTCCAGCTGAAAGTAATCTATTTAATCTATGTTCTGAAAATGACCCTGACTTTCAGTCCTGCTTTGGCTGATGAATACAGCTGTGCTGAATGTATCTTGGCTCTGTAAATAAAATACTGATTCCAATCACTGCCACAGAATGCATTTTGATACTGCAGATATTGTTCTGGCTCAGTTTTAAAATTAGGTATCTCTAAGGAAGAATGAGACATCAGTTCAGTTCAGTTCAGTCACTCAGTCGTGTCCAACTCTTTGCGACCCCATGAATCGCAGCACAAAAAAAATAAAGTCTGACACTGTTTCCACTGTTTCCCCATCTATTTCCATGAAGTGATGGGACCGGATGCCATGATCTTCGTTTTCTGAATGTTGAGCTTTAAGCCAACTTTTTCACTCTCCTCCTTCACTTTCATCAAGAGGCTTTTTAGCTCCTCCTCACTTTCTGCCATAATGAGACATCAGTTAAGGCAAAAACGTAGTCCAGAGCCTAACGTGGTAATTTTAAAATAATTTTGATCTTCTCTTTAATTGGGAAAGTAATTTTCCACAGTTATTAGATTAAACCCTGTGTCATTCTGACTCCCAAATGAAGACAGAAGTCTTGGAATTCCAATGAACATCTCTCATACGGCTGGTGTCCAGTCAATAGACTTTATTTATAGTATCTCAGGACACCTCCTATGGCCCTGGACAGGCTGGGGATCAAGGAGGCCTATAGCAGATCCCTGGAAACTCTCCATCTTTGCATTTCTGTAGGAATCTCATCCACAATATCTGCTTAGTAAATATTCTGATTGAATAAATGAATGAATTTCCTGATGCTGCTTAGGTCATTGTGCTGGTAGTTTCGGAACTAAATTTTCTAAGTGTTAGCGTTCCTCCTTCTAGAAGTTTGCATATCCCCTGTCTTGTTCTGGTGTGTTCCTGATGGGCAGAATGATGGTTCTCCCAAAGAAGTCAATGTATTAATTCCTGGCACGTATGTTCTTTTCCAGGGCAAAGGAAAATTAAGATTCCTAATTAGCTAACTTTTAGAATAGGGAGATTATCTTAGATAGTGCAAGTGGATTCTGTGTGGTTACCAGGGGCTTTAAAGGTGGAAAAGGAAGCTAGAAAGGGAGGTCAGAGTGAGGCAGTGTAAGAAAGATAAACCTGATTTTTCTAGCTTTGAAGGTGCAGAAAGGGGCCATGAGCCCAGGAACACCAGCAGCTCTAGAAGCTGGAAAAGCGAAGAGACAGAGTCTCCTGTAGAGTCTGCAGAGGGTACAGAACCCTGCAGACACTTTAATTTTAGCCCAGTGAGACCCACATCAGACTTCTGACCTACTAAACTGTACAGTGTAAATCTGTGTTATTTCAAGGCACCAAGTTTACAGTCGTTTGTTATAATAGCATACAGAAAATGAATACCATGCCCCATCTTTTTCTTGTTGACGGACTAGAGTCCTTTTATAGTCTAGATGTTGACCTATGCCCGCTTTTTGCACGTTGAAAATATCCTTTTCGGTCTGTCACTAATTTAACTTTTTCAGTGTTGTCCTTCATTCAACAAAGGTCCTCAATTTTTACATAGTCAAAGCTCTCTCATTTTTAGTCACTATGGATGGTACTTTTGGGGGTCTTTTAAACACCTCCTCCACCCCAAGTTTCAAAGACATTTCCCTTGCCTTCCTTGGTGAGTGTCATGGCTTACCATGTTAGTGTCATGGCTTACCATGTCACTTCACGGGGGTGGAGTTTATCTTTTAAGAGGTGTGAAGTGGATCTCCGTTGATTGGACTACTGGCTCAGCTGTTCTAACAAAGACCAAACTATCTGCGGCTTAAGACAGACAGAAATGTAGACTTCCCTGGTGGTCCACTGACTAAGACTGCACGCTGAGTGCAGAGGAGTCGGATTTGATCCCTAGCCAGGGAACTGGATCCCGCGTGTCGCAACGAAGACCAGGTGCAGCCACATAAATATTTAAAAGAGAAAGAAAGACAGAAATGTATTTCCATCTCACAGAAGCACAGATATCAGCAGGCGATACTGATGTGTGAGGCCTGCTTGTATGCCTTGCATTTCCGAGGCCAGCAGCTGGTCTAGGACGTGGCTGAACTCAAAGGACAGGGAAGGTCTTTATTCTCATCTGCTTTCTGACAAATGTATCTAAAGGCATAAATTTATATTTTGATTTAGATTTGTCCCCAAATTTTTGGCATGTAATGCTTTAAGTGTGAGCCACCAGGGAAGCCATTTATCTCTGAGTGTTGTAAGCGTCCCGGGAAACAAACTCACTCAGAAGGACAATGCAGATAGTGGAGTGCAGTTTATTGCACCGGCAGGCCCAAGGCAGAGTCTACTCTTAGCCAAGGAGTCCAGCCGACTTTTGTGAAAACCTTATATACCCTAAGTGTACTGCTCAAGCCCACATCCACAAATTGCTTAAACCTAGCCTGGAAAGTGTTAAAGGGAGATACAGTCAGGTTACAGCGATGATTCATAATCAGAAGGGTCAGCTGGTTATACATTGTAGCCTACATCAAAGGGTGCCATAAAGATCACAAAGGTGATTGACCACATAGGGGAATATTACATTCTTTTTGGTGATGGGAAATCTTGGTATGGAATCTGGTGTTTATCAGTCTGGGAGGACAGTTTGGCCGTAGGTATGTTATCCCCATGGCTACCAGGCACATAGTCCAAAGCTCACTGAAAGTGCAAGATGCAGTTTCCTTCTTTTTCAAGATGGAATCAGCTCAGCCTGTTCCTTTCCTCCCTCATGAGTATTTCATAATTTCCAATGAGTTTCTATGACAATTCGGCAGATATCGCCAGTTTTCTTGTTTTTCATTACATTCCCTGTGAGATCTTTTTCTTTTTCTCAGTCTTCTATGAGATCTTTTTCTTTTGGTTTCAATGTTACACCGTGATGTAATTTTTTGTAGACATTTATTTAATAATGAGTGAGCAAAGTGTTAATTACAATTTAACCCTGCGAAATGGCATCGATGGAATTATGCTAATTAAGAATTAAGCTAATCTGATAGATGCATAAAATCTTCAAAGTGTGTCTACATTAGTAGGCAGATAGGCAATGACAATTGTTTTATCACTTGACAGTAGGCAAGTTTCTTCTGTTGCTTATTATTTTTTTAGGAGTTTGGATTTTTTTTTTTTATAAATTTATTCATTTTAATTGGAGGCTAATTACTTTACAATATTGTAGTGGTTTTGCCGTACATTGACATGAATCAACTGTGGGTGTACACATGTTCCCCATCCTGAACCCCCCTTCCACCTCCCTCCCCATCTCATCCCTCAGGGTCATCCCAGTGCACCAGCCCCAAGCACCTTGTCTCATGCATCGAACCTGGACTGGCAATCCATCTCACATATGATAATATACATGTTTCAGTGTCATTCTCCCAAATCATCCCACCCTCGCCCTCTCCCACAGAGTCCAAAAGACTGTTCTATATATCTGTGTTTCTTTTGCTGTCTTCCATATAGGGTTATCGTTACTATCTTTCTAAATTCCATATATATGTGTTAGTATACCTTATTGATGTTTTTCTTTCTGGCTTACTTCACTCTGTATAATAGGTTCCAGTTTCATCCACCTCATTAGAATGGATTCAGATGTATTCTTTTTAATGGCTGAGTAATACTCCATTGTGTATATGTACCACAGCTTTCTTGTCCATTCATCTGCCGATGGACATCTAGGTTGCTTCCATGTCCTGGCTATTATAAAGTACTGCAATGAACATTGGGGTACATGTATCTCTTTCAATTCTGGTTTCCTCGGTGCATATGCCCAGTGGTGGGATTGCTAGGTCATAAGGCAGTTCTGTTTCCAGTGTTTTAAGGAATCTCCACACTGTTCTCCATAGTGGTTGTACTAGTTTGCATTCCCACCAACAGTGTAAGAGGGTTCCCTTTTCTCCACACCCTCTCCAGCATTTATTGCTTGTAGACTTTGGATCGCAGCCATTCTGACTGGTGTGAAATGGTACCTCATTGTGGTCTTGATTTGCATTTCTCTGATAAGGAGTGATGTTGAGCATCTTTTCATGTGTTTGTTAGCCATCTGTATGTCTTCTTTGGAGAAATGTCTATTTAGTTCTTTGGCCCATTTTTTGATTGGGTCGTTTAGTTTTCTGGAATTGAGCTGCATGAGTTGCTTGTGTATTTTTGAGATTAGTTGTTTGTCAGTTGCTTCATTTGCTATTATTTTCTCCCATTCAGAAGGCCGTCTTTTCACCTTGCTTAAAAATATGGAACGCGTCACGAATTTGTGTGTCATCCTCGCACAGGGGCCATGCTAATCTTCTCTGTATCGTTCCAATTTTAGTATATGTGCTACCGAAGCGAGGACTGGGTTGGTGTTTTTAGAGGAAGGCGTCCTGTAACATACATGCTTACTGGTCTTGTATCCTCTATGGAGTTCTGTTTTTTCTGCAATTTTTTTTTCCTCCGCCACTTTTATTTTAATTGGACTATGACTCACAGAACAAGTCAAGCATGTTGAAAGCCAGACTAAGACATTCAGGGATAGTCCCCAGAACCCCCAGGGCTGGCAAACACCTTGGCTGCAGGGGAAGCCATCCGTTTCCTCAACTAGTCCGACAGGCAAAATGTATTAATAATTATAGTTTGCAGTGCTTGTTAAAGCAGCTGGTGGAGGGAGAGCAGGTTGAGCTGCCTTTTCCTTGGGCTCCAAACAAATGAAACACTTCGTGTTCACTGCCACATCATAGGCGCTGGTGCAAAGGCCTTCTCTGGATCTTTAGAAGTCAACCTTGAACATGGGTCCCCGCTGCCTCTGAATGCTCATAGGTGAGTCCCGCCAGGAGGCAGGGGCGCACAGAGCCCAGCCTTCTCCAGACCTGACACCGGGCTTCGCCTGCTTCCCTGCCCCGAACTGGAGTCCCAGAGTCCTGGTAATTGGTCAGGCTAGTTGTGGTTTGAAGGTGTAGGGAGCCAGCTCCTGGGCTCCCCTAAATGAAATGCAGCCTTCTTCTCTTCCTTCCAAGAGGGAGCAGCCAGAGCGCTGGTTCAACACGGGTTAGACAGGTACCAGAAAGAACAAAGAACTCTGGGCCTGCTGATCTGGTCTGAAAGCTCTTGTGCAAGTGGCCAGGGTAGGGCCACCTCCTTATTTCTCTGCCCTGCCCTCCTGCAGTTCAGCTGTCCTGAGGTGGCCGTGTGTGCTGGGATGAGGCCATTGGCCAATGAGGGTGCACTTATAACAAGGATCAAGAGCAGGCCTGGAATCTAAAGGGCAGAATCTTTTCCTTCTTGTTCCAAACATGTGTGTGTATGTGTAAAAGGAATTGACAGTGGGGGTGGGGGTGGGACGTGATGAGGGAAGTCCTGCAGGGGAAAGAACAGCATCTCCCACCCACAATGGGAGTGTCTCTGTCCTGTCTGTTTCTCTCACGTTGGAGCTGGGCCGTGCACGCTTCTCCACTAACAGAGAAAGAAGCTTTTGAAACAAACTGGCTCAGGCCTCGGTGATGGGAGGCAGAGGTGTTGTTAATAAAAGGAGCGAGATGGTAAAGTTGCCCTGTTTCACGTGGCCCAGGGACCTGGGAAGATGAACACTCGGGAGCTGGCTCTGGAGAGTGGAGACAGGACGACAGAAGGTGGGGCTTTGCAGCTTTGTGCTCTTTAGGAGGTCAAGCTCTATCTGCTCAGCGCCTTCTCCAAGAAGCAGGCCGGGGAGAGCAGCTCAGATGGCTGGATTGAGCACGGGATGGGGCGCGGAGCCCTGGCAGCCTTTTGGGGAAAGTCAGAACAAAGGCCAGGCCAGTCAAATAACAAGGGTTGCTTCAGCTTGTTAAATCAACTCTGACTCCAGGACGCTGTGTTGAGAAGGATTCTGAGTCTCTGTCGTAGCAGTCTTTCCTGTTCCACCAAGGCGGTCAGGGGCCCAGGAGGTCCTCAAGCAGCAGACCACCCGGCTCATGGAGCTGTGCGTCTTTCCTCATCTCTGACATGCATGTGACCCTGGTCGCACAGAACTCTGATTCCTGGGATGGGGGACCCCTTTTGCTATAGGGGAGCCATACTTGGGCTGGGAAACAGGGGCAAGCCAAGGCCTGGGAGATTGAATCCAGATCTCTTCCTCGTCAATGGACAAAGAGCTGGTAGCTAAAAGTGGGGCCCCATCTCTGGAAACTCTGGCAGGTTGGGGCAGTTTTTTGACCATTGCCCTGGGGCAGGGGCTTATGCCGTGGCATGTGCACTCCTCCCAGAAAGGCCAGAAGTCTAGAATGGAGGGTGGTCTCTGGACACCTGACCAGATGCGGTTGCTGACTGCCTTGCACAGAACCTGGGGGATTTGTTTGGGATTAAATGAACATCAATTATGGTGGTACTGATATATGTTAGGTGTTCCATGAATATTAATTCACTTTCCCTTTCTTTAAAAAAAATCCAGCAAAATTATACACAATGAGAAATTTACCATTTTAAACATTTTAAGTCTATAGTCAAGTGGCCTTAAGAACATTCACATTGTTGTACAACCATTACCACTGTCTGTCTCCAGAACTTTTTGATCTTTTCCAATAAAAATTCTGTCCGCATTAAACACCATCTCCCCAGCCCCCGGCAACCTCTGTTCTACTTTCTGTCCCTATGATTCTGATTCTTCCAGGAACTTCATATAAGTAGAATCACACAATATGTCCTTTTATGACTGGTTTATCTCACTTAGCATAGCGTGTGGGCTCAGGTGAGTCCCACTAAGCATCCACACCCTCCCTGGATGGACAGTTCAGTAAAGCTGAAGGTTAACAGAAATACTGAGGGCTCTTCGAAAGGAAGAAGCCACTAAAGGACATGGTATAATTGGAAGTTGTATGTGGAGCATAGTGGGGTGATGTGGCTCTGTAAGGGTTGTTTATTCTGAAGGAGATCAACCCTGGGATTTCTTTGGAAGGAATGATGCTAAAGCTGAAACTCCAGTACTCTGGCCACCTCATGTGAAGAGTTGACTCATTGNGCTGAGTGCTGAAGAATTGATGCTTTTGAACTGTGGTGTTGGAGAAGACTCTTGCGAGTCCCTTGGACTGCAAGGAGATCCAACCAGTCCCTTCTGAAGGAGATCAGCCCTGGGATTTCTTTGGAAGGAATGATGCTAAAGCTGAAACTCCAGTACTTTGGCCACCTCATGCGAAGATTTGACTCATTGGAAAAGACTCTGATGCTGGGAGGGATTGGGGGCAGGAGAAGAAGGGGACGACAGAGGATGAGATGGCTGGATGGCATCACGGACTCGATGGACATGAGTCTGAGTGAACTCTGGGAGTTGGTGATGGACAGGGAGGCCTGGCATGCTGCAATTCATGGGGTCGCAAAGAGTCGGACACGACTGAGCAACTGAAGTAACTAATAGACTTGTGAGTCAGATACAACTACGTCTGTTTTCTAGATGAAAAAAATCACTTTTCCAAAGTTGAACATAAAAATGGGTGACATCAAGACCACCCCAGCTCTAACTCCAAAGGCTGTACTGTGTTTTGAATAAAGAAAGAAGCTTTTTCTCATAGTGAGGCCTTGTGTAATGTGAAACTTCCATAGCAAAAGTGTAATTTGGCTAGTCATACCTGCATTTATATAGCATGACTTTACAAAATGTCAGCAGTCAGTCATTGAACATTTAGGCAGTGACAAAAATATTCAGGTAGAAACATGACAGTTAAACACAGTTAATTATAGAAACTATAGGTTGTACAGATGAGAAAGTATACCTTCTTTCCACTTAAGACCATAATTAGAACCAGAGATACACATCTGTAATCAAATTTAGAAAGAAAGGCAAAGTTTCAGCTTTCAGACAGAGGCCAAAATCTAGAACAGAGAGCCAATATAGCTAAACTAAGTCTAAAACTCAATGAGTTGAAGAAAGTATGCAGGTATTTAGGGAAGAAAAAAAGCAAGGTTTTTACAATTCTGACAAGTGCAGTTGAAGGGAGAATGTGATGGGACAGGCTCTCTGTTGGAAAATTTGTAGGCAGAAGTTGAACATGTGGTCATATAAGGGGTAACATCTAAAGTTGCTTTAGGAATGGACTTGTGGATACAGCAGGGGAAGGAGAGGGTGGGATGAATTGAGAGAGGAGCACTGACATATATACGCTCCCATGTGTAAAAGAGATAGCTAGTGGGAAGCAGCTGTAGAGCACAGGGAGCCCAGCTCAGTGCTCTGTGATGACCTAGAGGGGTGAGATGGGGTGGTGGGAAGGGGGCTCAAGGAGGGCATATATGTATACACATGGCTGACTCACACTGTTGTACAGCAGAAATCAACACACACATTGTAAAGCAATTACCTTCCAATTAAAAATAAATTTAAAAAATAAAAAGAAGCTCACTGTAACAATGATGAAATATAGTTGCTCCTGTATCCATCATAAAGGGATCTAAGCCCACCTAGGTTCCCCTACTCTTGCCAGACCCCCACGGTTTCCCTAGAAGTAAAGCATTTGTGCTGACTATTTGGTTTGATTTTTTGTTAGGCAGGGTGGACAGGCCAGGAGGAGGAGCGGAAGGGTGGGAGGGCAGGAGAAAACAAAGGGAAGAGAAGGCACTAACTGTCCACTCCAGGACGGCTCTGTCTACCCACTAAATCCTCCACCTGACCTGCTAAGGGTGGTGCCGGGGCTTGCCTGCTGGGCTGATGGGGCACGCAGCTCGAGTTGGACTAGCTGTGAAGGCTGCCGAGTGCCCCCCAGGGCTCAGCACCTGCAGATGCTCGGGTAAACCCTGCTTCCTGGAGCAGCTGTTCTCCACAGGAGCTCTAGCAAGTGCCCAGCAGCCAGGATGGGGAGGCACTGAGGGGCTCCAGACGGCCCACAAGGGCAACATGTTCAGCGACTGCAAAAAAAATCTGTTCCTGAGGAATTTCCATGATGAAGGGCTGAGCAACACTGAAGACACTCCCTCCTGAAATGTCGAGGAAAATAAGGACTTTCAGAATGCTAACACGACCTCTTTGTTTTGGAATTTACCATTATGGATAGCAGTTTCTGGTCCCTAGACTAGGACACAGGTTTTGTCAATACCAAAATGCAGGTAATAAGGGAGGAGGGTTGCTGTCCCCTCAGCTTCCTTCCTAGCTTATTCTCGTCGTCTGCATGTCTAGTTAAGGGGAGATGCATGTCATCATTAAGGGGAGATGCCACCAAGTGAGCCTTGGATTCTGAGTCTGAGCTGGACCTCAGTATCCTTCCTTCTCACAGAGGCCAATGCCCAGTTCACTGTCAAGAGTCGCGCCTCATGGACAAATGAGAGAGGTCAAATAGGGGTGACTCTGCCATCAGAGCTGTAACTCTTCATCTCAGATGACCCCACGAGGAAAACTTTGTGTTTTAAGCCTTCCAGAATTCCTGCCTTTTAACTGCACAGTGTTCTTTGTTTTACATGATCCTCCTCAGAAATACTGACTTCTCTGAAAGAAAGATGAGTGTCTAATAGGGGAACTACTTATTCTCCTCAATAATAATCTCTGACATACAAATAAAAAACTTAGGAATAAAATTGACCCAGGAGGTAAAAGACTTATATACTGAAAACGATAAAACATTAATAAAGGAAATTGAAGATGAGTCAAAGAAATAGAAAGATATCCCACCTTTTGGATTAGAAGAATATTGTTAAAATGACCATATTCTCCAAAGCAATCTACAGGTTTTATATGGTCCCAATCAAATGGTGGCTCAGACAGTAAAGAATCTGCCCGCAGTGCAGGAGACCTGGGTTAGAACCCTGAGTTGGGAAGATTCCTCTGGAGAAGGGAATGGCTGCCCACTCCAGTATTCTTGCCTGGAGAACTGGATGGACAGAGGAGCCTGGCGGGCTACAGTCCATGGGTCTGCAAAGACTCAGACACAACTGAATGACTAACGCTTCCTATCAAATTACCCATGCCGTTTTTTTCACAGAACCAGAACAAATAATCCTAAAAGTTATATGGAACCATAAAAGGCCCTGAAATGCCAAAGGGAAAAAGAACAAGGCAGAAGGCATAACCCTTCCAGACTTCAGACAATACTACAAAACTACAGTCATCAAAACAGTGTAGTATGGGCACAAAAACAGACATATGTATCAACAGACTAGAATACAGAGCCCCCAAAATAAACCCACACGTCTACAGTCAATCTTTGACAAGAGAGGCAAAAATATACAATGGAAGAAAAATCTCTTTAGCAAGTGGAAAAGCTGGACAACTGCATGTAAAAATCAGTGAAGTTATAACACACCCTCTCATACACAAAAATAAACTCAAAATGGCCTAAAGACTTAAACAGAAGATGTGACATCATAAAATTCCTAGAAGAGAACATAGGCAAAACATTCTCTGACATGAACCATACCAGTGGTTTCTTAGGTCAGCCTCCCATGGCAGTAGAAATAAACAAACGGGACCTAGTCAAATTTACAAGCTTTTGAACAGCAAAGGAAACCATAAACAAAATGGAAAGACAACCTACAGAATGGGAGAAAATATTTGCAAATGATGTGACCAAAAGGGCTTAATTTCCAAAATGTGTTAACAGCTCATAAATTCAACAACAACAACAAAACAACCCAACTGAAAAATGGGTAGAAGACCTAAATAGACATTTCTCCAAAGAAGACATACAGATGGCCAATAGGCATATGAAAAGATGCTTAACATCACTAATAGAGAAATGCAAAGCAAAACAACAATGAGGTAATCACATCACATCACTCAGAATGGCCATCATTAAAAAGTCTAAAATAACAAATGCTACAGAGTGTGTGGAGAAAAGGGAACCCCCCCCTACACTACTGGTGGGAATGCAAGTTGGTGCAGCGCTGTGGAAAACAGTATGGAGGCTCCTGAAACTAAAAATACAATTGTAATATGATCTAGCAATTCCATGCCTGGAAAAAACTACAATTATATCCAGAAAAAAACTATAACTCAAAAAGATCGTGCACATCCCTGTGTTTGTAGCAGCAGTATCCACAAGTGCCAAGACATGGAAAACCTGTGTGTCCACTGACAGATGAATGAATCAAGAAGATGTGGTACATATATACAGTGGAACCCCAGCCAGCCGTGAAGAAGAACAAAATGATGGCATTTGCAGCAACATGGATGGACCTAGAGATTATCATACTGAGTGAAGTTAAGTCACAAAGAGAGAGGCAGAAACTGTGTGATACACTTATATGTGGAGTCTAAAATATGACAAAAATGAACCTATCTATGAAGCAGAAACAGACATAGACTGCCCAGTGGAAAGGGGGACTGGGGATTTGCAGATGCAAACTATTACATATGGAATGGATAAACAACAAAGTCCTACTGTATAGCATAAGGAACTATATGCAATATCCTATGATTAAACATAATGGAAAAGAATATAAAAAAGAACGTGTACGTGTGTGTGCATATATATATATATATATATATAACTGAATCACTGTTGTGTACAGCAGAAATTAACACAACATTGTGAATCAACTACACTTCAATTTTAAAAAAATTTTAAAAATCTCTGACATACAAATGCCTTCTAAACCCTGACCTGGTCACCTTTTCCTTGAGGACAGGTATAGTGCCCAGGCCAGCAGGCCAACTTGAAGGCCACCAGGAGCAAAGCAGACCTTCCCCTTACCACCTGCCCATCCCTTGTTGATGCTTCTTGCCCTCAGATCCCAATCCTGGGAATGTGCTTTGAAACGGGGCCAAAGTGAGAGGACACAGAGGCCTCTTTGCCAGGAGGTCAGAGACTGGGAAGTTCTGAAGAAAGATTTCCTCTTATAAAATTAAAAGTTTTGGAATATGCCAGAAGGAAAAAAATGCCAAAAGAAACCATCTTGCCTTAGCTACCTCAGTAGGAAGGATTCTACTAGTGTCAAGTACAACAAGCATGGGGGAGCCAAGCCCTAGAAGGTGGCCAGACTGGTTTGGGGACCAAATGCAGCTGTTTTACATTTCAAAGGTCAGATGTTCATAGCAGTGTTTTGGGGAACGGTGGGCAAATGAATTCATAACATCCTTTCACATCCCTTATCTCCGGTCTCCTCCCTCCGCTCCATTTTATCTGCCATTTTTTGGTGGGGGGGCTGCTTATTTTCAGTGCTGAGATGGAAGAGACAAAAGAGCAGCACTTCAAGAAATGCTCTGGACCAAGAAGATGTACTCTGCATGCAGACCTTATTCCCAGGGGGTCCCTGTGGGACAGACTAAAGTGAGCCAAAGGATGGGTCGCCGAGCAGCGGAAATGCCTGTTACTTTTCTTTGACACAAGTCAGGCAGCGCTTTGGGGTTCAGCACTTTGCAAAGAGCAAAGCGGATGCCTGCTGTTGAAGAATTCACGAGGAACTGGAGCCAGTGACACTGCAATTCACCAAATGCCTGTCTTGGAATCTTTTGCTCCTCTGCTCACAAGTTTCCTCACTGAAGTCATTTCCAGGGAAGCCAACAAGAAATATTGAAATATGCAGAAGATCCCAGAAAGGCTGAAGGGACTGAGTTTTCCAAGAAAACAACCGTGGATGGACCGTTTTTCTACAATGGAGGGGGCTCCAGGGAGAAGAGTCACACGTGTGTGAAGCCAACCTTTGTACTCCACTGGGGTCACCTGGATACTCCAAATTCAATGCACATGAACAGCAGTCAAGAAAAGAAAAAAGAAATCAAGAACAAGGTCTTCCTCGGCTTCGGTAACAACAGCTGGCATGATCTCCCTTAATCATAGACTAGTGCATCCGAAGGCCTTGCTTGCTGAAGAGAAGCCTTAGGCAGGTAGTAGCAAGACCTGGCAGCAGCTGCGATCCCTGACTGCACAGGGAAGAGGGCGTGTCCAGCGACTGGATGCCAAAGCGTCCTTCAGTTTCTCACAGCTGCATATACTGATCCTGGCAAAGTTTCACTTCATAAAATACGAAGCCCAGGTTACCTCATGCTCTAATGAAAGATGTTAGGTTTTAGGGACGAACACAAGAAGACTTCCAAGACAGAAATAAAAAGGAATGAGAGACTCTAGAAATGTTCTCGCGTTCTCTTTTTCTTACTGTCCTACAGCAGATGAATTTGGAGATTTTGAAAAGCCACTGAGAGTTCCTCAGTCTCACTTTTGGCTCTGCAGGCCTGTGTTGGACTTGGCCCCTCAGCTCGTCTGGGCTGCAGTCAGTGTCCTGCCAGAGATCACCACTGCTGCGCACACCTGGCATGTGGACAGGTGGCCCTGTCGACATAAAAGTTTGACTTTCATTTGGACTGTATAGGCCTTTGACAGTAAGGTTTTTGCTCCTATTAAATGTTCCTCTTGGAGTAAAACATCATATTAAAGAAACTTTCAGGCTTCTCACTGTGGCTTGTAGTTTGGAACCATAATGGGAATGGGGTGTATAAGAAAACCTGCCCTTTCCCCATCTGGTCCCACTTGCTGACAAGTATCCCCCACCCATGATCCCAACTACTCAAAAAGCCAATGGAACAAAAGACTTGTGCTAGAAAATTCTGGCCTTTCAGCAGGATCCTGGAAATACAATTACCTGCTGGAGAAATGTTTGAAGGGAGGGGACAGAATGGAAGAGGCTACAAAGAGAAAGTGAGTGTTCCTTTGGCCCATAAAGACTAAAGGGCCAAGCTTTAAATAGTGGTTAGGAAACTACTGCCAGCCCTCAAACTAAATCCGGCCCTTGGCCTGTTTGTATAAATAAAGTTTTATTGGAACACAGCCATGCACATTCATTTATGTTGTTTACAATGACTTTTGCACTCTAATGGCAGAGTTGAGGAGTGGTAACAGACACATGACTTGCAAAGCTTGAAACATTTACTAACTGAATCTTTGTAGAAAAAAATATGCCAAAATCTTTTTTTAAACAAATAGAATTTCCTTTAATTTGGAAAGTGCTCAGGCAAGAGCATTCAGTTAATCTGCAACAAATGCCAGCAGACATTGAGGGGCTAGGAATACCATCTCAGAGGCCTAAAGAGTCAGTGTTCTGCATTTCTTTTATAGGATAAAGACAACAGGTGGCCTTTAACTTTTCTGTGGCATCCTTTTAATATTACACACATCTTAAGTGTTACACTGTTTCATGCCAATAGATTCTAGGCAGCTCATTACTCTGTTTATGTGTGGGCAGTGAGAGCTATGACCATCTCATCACATCTACGTGGCACCCCTCACTAAAGTTCTTAGGGTAGTAAGAAATTTAAGAACAGCTGTATATTTTTAATTTCTTTTTTTTTTTTAAATCTACATCCAGGAGTGGAATTGCTAGGTCATATGGTAGTTCTGTTTTCAGTTTTTTGAAGACCTTCCATACTGTTTTCCAGTTGCTGCACCAATTGAGACTCCCACCAACAGTGTACAAGAATTTCTTTTACCCTCCCCACATCCTCGCCAACATTTGTTGTTTGTATTCTTTTTGATGATAGCAGTTCTGACAGGTGTGCGGTGATAACTCATTGTGGTTTTGATTTGCATTTCTCCTGAGGATTAGTGATGTTCAGCATCTTTTCATGTACCTGTTGGCCATCTACATTTCCTCTTTGGAAAAATGTCTCTTCAGTTCTTCTGCCTATTTTTTAATCATGTTGTTATTCAAGAAGATAAGTAGACCCCAATGTGCATAGCAGATTATTTACAACAGCTGAGATATGGAAGCAACCTAAGTGTCCATCGAAAGATGAATGAATAAAGAAGCTGTGGTATAAGTGTGTGTGTGTGTGTGTATATATATATGTATATATTGAGGAGAAGTAAATGGCAACCCACTCCAATATTCTTGCCTGGAAAATTCCATGGAAAGAGGAGTCTGGTGGGCTACAGTCCATGGGGTTTCAAAGAGTAAGCTATGATTGAGCACATATGTGTATATATATACACACATCTCTATATAGATACACACATACATACATATATACATGGAATACTACTCAGGCATAAAAACAATTTTTGTCATTTGCAGCAACATGGATGAACTTGGAGAGCATCATACTAAGTGAAATAAGTCAGAGAAAGACAAACACTGTATATCTTACATGTGGAATTTAAAACTACAATAAACTTGTGAAAATAACAAAAAAGTAGCAGACAGATTAGAGAAAAAATTAGTGGATGGGGTTGGGAGTGGTGATATATATATATATATATATAACTGAATCACTGTTGTGTACAGCAGAAATTAACACAACATTGTGAATCAACTACACTTCAATTTTAAAAAAATTTTAAAAATCTCTGACATACAAATGCCTTCTAAACCCTGACCTGGTCACCTTTTCCTTGAGGACAGGTATAGTGCCCAGGCCAGCAGGCCAACTTGAAGGCCACCAGGAGCAAAGCAGACCTTCCCCTTACCACCTGCCCATCCCTTGTTGATGCTTCTTGCCCTCAGATCCCAATCCTGGGAATGTGCTTTGAAACGGGGCCAAAGTGAGAGGACACAGAGGCCTCTTTGCCAGGAGGTCAGAGACTGGGAAGTTCTGAAGAAAGATTTCCTCTTATAAAATTAAAAGTTTTGGAATATGCCAGAAGGAAAAAAATGCCAAAAGAAACCATCTTGCCTTAGCTACCTCAGTAGGAAGGATTCTACTAGTGTCAAGTACAACAAGCATGGGGGAGCCAAGCCCTAGAAGGTGGCCAGACTGGTTTGGGGACCAAATGCAGCTGTTTTACATTTCAAAGGTCAGATGTTCATAGCAGTGTTTTGGGGAACGGTGGGCAAATGAATTCATAACATCCTTTCACATCCCTTATCTCCGGTCTCCTCCCTCCGCTCCATTTTATCTGCCATTTTTTGGTGGGGGGGCTGCTTATTTTCAGTGCTGAGATGGAAGAGACAAAAGAGCAGCACTTCAAGAAATGCTCTGGACCAAGAAGATGTACTCTGCATGCAGACCTTATTCCCAGGGGGTCCCTGTGGGACAGACTAAAGTGAGCCAAAGGATGGGTCGCCGAGCAGCGGAAATGCCTGTTACTTTTCTTTGACACAAGTCAGGCAGCGCTTTGGGGTTCAGCACTTTGCAAAGAGCAAAGCGGATGCCTGCTGTTGAAGAATTCACGAGGAACTGGAGCCAGTGACACTGCAATTCACCAAATGCCTGTCTTGGAATCTTTTGCTCCTCTGCTCACAAGTTTCCTCACTGAAGTCATTTCCAGGGAAGCCAACAAGAAATATTGAAATATGCAGAAGATCCCAGAAAGGCTGAAGGGACTGAGTTTTCCAAGAAAACAACCGTGGATGGACCGTTTTTCTACAATGGAGGGGGCTCCAGGGAGAAGAGTCACACGTGTGTGAAGCCAACCTTTGTACTCCACTGGGGTCACCTGGATACTCCAAATTCAATGCACATGAACAGCAGTCAAGAAAAGAAAAAAGAAATCAAGAACAAGGTCTTCCTCGGCTTCGGTAACAACAGCTGGGATGATCTCCCTTAATCATAGACTAGTGCATCCGAAGGCCTTGCTTGCTGAAGAGAAGCCTTAGGCAGGTAGTAGCAAGACCTGGCAGCAGCTGCGATCCCTGACTGCACAGGGAAGAGGGCGTGTCCAGCGACTGGATGCCAAAGCGTCCTTCAGTTTCTCACAGCTGCATATACTGATCCTGGCAAAGTTTCACTTCATAAAATACGAAGCCCAGGTTACCTCATGCTCTAATGAAAGATGTTAGGTTTTAGGGACGAACACAAGAAGACTTCCAAGACAGAAATAAAAAGGAATGAGAGACTCTAGAAATGTTCTCGCGTTCTCTTTTTCTTACTGTCCTACAGCAGATGAATTTGGAGATTTTGAAAAGCCACTGAGAGTTCCTCAGTCTCACTTTTGGCTCTGCAGGCCTGTGTTGGACTTGGCCCCTCAGCTCGTCTGGGCTGTAGTCAGTGTCCTGCCAGAGATCACCACTGCTGTGGACACCTGGCATGTGGACAGGTGGCCCTGTCGACATAAAAGTTTGACTTTCATTTGGACTGTATAGGCCTTTGACAGTAAGGTTTTTGCTCCTATTAAATGTTCCTCTTGGAGTAAAACATCATATTAAAGAAACTTTCAGGCTTCTCACTGTGGCTTGTAGTTTGGAACCATAATGGGAATGGGGTGTATAAGAAAACCTGCCCTTTCCCCATCTGGTCCCACTTGCTGACAAGTATCCCCCACCCATGATCCCAACTACTCAAAAAGCCAATGGAACAAAAGACTTGTGCTAGAAAATTCTGGCCTTTCAGCAGGATCCTGGAAATACAATTACCTGCTGGAGAAATGTTTGAAGGGAGGGGACAGAATGGAAGAGGCTACAAAGAGAAAGTGAGTGTTCCTTTGGCCCATAAAGACTAAAGGGCCAAGCTTTAAATAGTGGTTAGGAAACTACTGCCAGCCCTCAAACTAAATCCGGCCCTTGGCCTGTTTGTATAAATAAAGTTTTATTGGAACACAGCCATGCACATTCATTTATGTTGTTTACAATGACTTTTGCACTCTAATGGCAGAGTTGAGGAGTGGTAACAGACACATGACTTGCAAAGCTTGAAACATTTACTAACTGAATCTTTGTAGAAAAAAATATGCCAAAATCTTTTTTTAAACAAATAGAATTTCCTTTAATTTGGAAAGTGCTCAGGCAAGAGCATTCAGTTAATCTGCAACAAATGCCAGCAGACATTGAGGGGCTAGGAATACCATCTCAGAGGCCTAAAGAGTCAGTGTTCTGCATTTCTTTTATAGGATAAAGACAACAGGTGGCCTTTAACTTTTCTGTGGCATCCTTTTAATATTACACACATCTTAAGTGTTACACTGTTTCATGCCAATAGATTCTAGGCAGCTCATTACTCTGTTTATGTGTGGGCAGTGAGAGCTATGACCATCTCATCACATCTACGTGGCACCCCTCACTAAAGTTCTTAGGGTAGTAAGAAATTTAAGAACAGCTGTATATTTTTAATTTCTTTTTTTTTTTAAATCTACATCCAGGAGTGGAATTGCTAGGTCATATGGTAGTTCTGTTTTCAGTTTTTTGAAGACCTTCCATACTGTTTTCCAGTTGCTGCACCAATTGAGACTCCCACCAACAGTGTACAAGAATTTCTTTTACCCTCCCCACATCCTCGCCAACATTTGTTGTTTGTATTCTTTTTGATGATAGCAGTTCTGACAGGTGTGCGGTGATAACTCATTGTGGTTTTGATTTGCATTTCTCCTGAGGATTAGTGATGTTCAGCATCTTTTCATGTACCTGTTGGCCATCTACATTTCCTCTTTGGAAAAATGTCTCTTCAGTTCTTCTGCCTATTTTTTAATCATGTTGTTATTCAAGAAGATAAGTAGACCCCAATGTGCATAGCAGATTATTTACAACAGCTGAGATATGGAAGCAACCTAAGTGTCCATCGAAAGATGAATGAATAAAGAAGCTGTGGTATAAGTGTGTGTGTGTGTGTGTATATATATATGTATATATTGAGGAGAAGTAAATGGCAACCCACTCCAATATTCTTGCCTGGAAAATTCCATGGAAAGAGGAGTCTGGTGGGCTACAGTCCATGGGGTTTCAAAGAGTAAGCTATGATTGAGCACATATGTGTATATATATACACACATCTCTATATAGATACACACATACATACATATATACATGGAATACTACTCAGGCATAAAAACAATTTTTGTCATTTGCAGCAACATGGATGAACTTGGAGAGCATCATACTAAGTGAAATAAGTCAGAGAAAGACAAACACTGTATATCTTACATGTGGAATTTAAAACTACAATAAACTTGTGAAAATAACAAAAAAGTAGCAGACAGATTAGAGAAAAAATTAGTGGATGGGGTTGGGAGTGGTGATATACAGGTGGGGGAGTGGGAGGTACAAATTATTGGATATGAGACAGGCTCATGGACGTATTATAATTACACAGGGAATATAGTCCATATTTTGTAAAAACTGTTAATGCAAAGAAATATTTAAAAATTGTATACAAAATCATGATTTTATAATATTTGTACATGCACAATCTTCAACTTTGTAAAAACAAAACAAAACAGGAGAAGAACTGCTGATTCTTCCTTCTTTTTCCAGCTTAATGAGTAGCTGAGTGCACACTGATGGTCAGGGGCCATGAGCGTACCTGTTAGCCAAAAGCTGGGACCTGGTTCCTGAGGGTGAGGTCAGGTAGATGGCCAGGTCTCCCCTCCTGGGGTGGGTGATGGTGATGCGCACGACCACGTGCTCCAGATAGTTGACGTGATGGTTGGGGTTGTCGGAGCAACCCGAAGCTTTGTAGATGGAGCGCACTGCACTGTTGGGGCGAATTGTCCTGCAACAGAGAGAAGTTTGAGCAAAGTGCACAGTAGAGCTCAGCTGAGCGAACCTGCAGGCCTGGCAGGACTACATGGCGTAAGATGAGCAGTGGGTGCCGCATACTAAAGGACCAGTCCCGCACGCAAATGATTAGGTGGCTTAAAGGAGTAATCCTGCTTGGACTGTGAGGAAGATGTAAATGAGAAGAATGGGGAATTTAAGGTGTCTTTGATCTTCATGAAGGTAGTGGATGTCAGTCTTGTTAAAACAGATTACTAGGCTCTGGAACTGGAGTTCCTGGACTGGGTCACGAATAAGCATTTCCAGCAAGTTCTCCAGTGACAGTGACGTTGCTGATCTATGGAATCCACTTTGTGTACCACCAGTACAGGGGACTTGGGGACTACTATGATCTCGGTTCAAATCCCTGGTCTACCATTTTCTTGCTCTATAAACCAAGAGCCCAGTCTTCCTCTTGCCTAGAAGTCGTCTTCTTCCCAAACTTCCTCCTGTACCTCTCTGCTGTCTGAAGACTGGGTTCCAGCCATGCCAGTACTGGTTTGAGTTCTGGGATAATTCAAGTTTCCCAGCTCAGGGACATTGCATATGCTGCTCTGCATCTAGTGCTTTTTTATTGCTGTTCCTATGGCTGACTCTTCTTCTTTCATCATCAAAGCTTAAATTTCACTCTCTCAGCCCACCATTGAACCATAGGAAAATCATCTTCGCTACCTTTCATTCTCTACCCTTTTTATTCCACTTATTATAACTGTAATTATTTATTATATTATTTTGGTTTGACCTCCCCAATAGACTGTAAGCTCCATAAATGTGGAAGCATTTCTTATTCCTGTTTCTATCCCTAATATCCAGCCCCAATCTTTTTTTTTTAATTTATATTTTATTGAAGGATAATGGCTCTAAAGAATTATGCTATTTTCTGTCAAACCTCAACATGAGTCAACCATAGATATACATAAATCCCCTCCCTTTTGAAACTCCCTTCCATCTCCCTCACCATCCCACCCCTCTAGGTTGATACAGAGTCCATGTTTGATTTCCTGAGCCATACAGCAAATTCCCGTTGGCTATCATTTTACATATGGTAATATAAGTTTCCATGTTACTCTTTCCATATATCTCACCCCCTCCTCCCCTCTCCCCATTTCCATGACTATTCTCTATGTGTGTTTCTCCAATGTTTCCCTGTAAATAAATTCTTCAGTACCATTTTTCTAGATTCTGTATATATGCATCTGTCTTTCTCCTGACTCACTTCACTCTGTATAATAGGTTCTAGGTTCATCCACTTCATTAGAACTGATTCAAATGCATTTCTTTTTATGGCTGAGTAATATTCCACTGTGTATATGTACCAGAACTTCTTTATCCATTCATCTGTCAATGGACATCTAGGTTGCTTCCATGTTCTAGCTATTGTAAATAGTGCTGCAATGAACAATGGGATATATGTGTTTCTTTCAATTGTGGTTTCCCCAGGGTATATGCCTAGGAGTAGGATTGCTGGGTCAAATGGTTTTATGCCTAGTTTTTTAAGGAATCTCCATATTGTCTTCCATAGTGGCTGTATCAATTTATATTCCTATCCAACAGTGCAAGAGAGTTCCCTTTTCTCCACACCCTCTCTCCAGGATTTACTGTTTGTAGCCTTTTTGATGATTGCCATTCTGACCGGTGTGAAATGATATCTCATTGTAGTTTTGATTTGCATTTCTCTAATAATGTGCGATGTTAAGCATCTTTTCATGTGCTTGTTAGCCATCTATATATCTTCTTTGGAGAAATGTCTGTTAGGCCTTTTTATTTTCTACTTTTTGATTGGGTTGTTTGTATTTCTGGTATTGAGTTGTATGAGCTGCTTGTATATTTTGGAAATTAATCCTTTGTCAGTTGTTTCATTTGCTATTATTTCCTCCTTTTTTGAAGATTATCTTTTCACCTTGCTTATAGTTTCCTTTGCTGTGCAAAAGCTTTTAAGTTTAGTCAGGTCCCACTTGTTTATTTTTGTTTTTATTTCCATTACTCTAGGAGGTGGGTCATAGAGGATCTTGCTTTGATTTAGGTCATCAAGTGTTCTACCCATGTTTTCCTCTAAGAGTTTTATAGTTTCTGATTTTACATTTAGGTCTTTAATCCATTTTGAGTTTATCTTTGTGTATGGTGTTAACAAGTGTTCTAATTTCATTTTTTTACATGTAGCTGTCCAGTTTTCCCAGCACCATTTATTGAAGAGGCTGTCTTTGACCCCTTGTATATTCTTGCTTCCTTTGTCAAAAATAAGGTGCCCATAGGTGCATGGGTTTATTTCTGGGCTTTCTATCTTGCTACATTGGTCTATATTTCTTTTTTTGTGCCAGTACCAAACTGTCTTGATGCCTGTAGCTTTGTAGTATAATCTGAAGTCAGGAAGGTTGATTCCTCCAGCTCCATTCTTCTTTCTCAAGACTGCTTTGGCTATTTGGGGTCTTTTGTGTTTCCATATGAACTGTGAAATATTTTGTTCTAGTTCTGTGAAAAATGCCCTTGGTAATTTGATAGGGGTCGCATTGAATTTGTAGATTGCATTTGGTAGCATAGTCATTTTCACAATATTGATTCTTCCTACCCAGGAACATGGAATATCTCTCCATCTGTTTATGTGGTCTTTGATTTCTTTCATTAGTGTCCTATAATTTTCTGTGTACAGTTCTTTTGTCTCCTTAGGTAAGTTTATTTCTAGATATTTAATTATTTTTGTTGCAATGGTGAATGGTATTGATTCCTTAATTTCTCTTTCTGACTTTTCATTGTTAGTATAGAGAAATGCAAGTGATTTCTGTGTATTGATTTTGTATCCTGCAACTTGCTAAATTCACTGATTAGCTCTAGTAATTTTCTGATACTATCTTTAGGGTTTTCTATGTACAGTATCATGTCATCTGCAAATAGTGAGAGTGTTACTTCTTCATTTCCAATCTGGATTCCATTTATTTCTTTTTCTTCTCTGATTGCTATAGCGAGGACTTCCAGAACTATGTTGAATAATAGTGGTGAAAGAGGACACCTTTGTCTTGTTCCTGATCTTAGGGGAAATGCTTTCAGTTTTTCATCATTGAGAATAATGTTTGCTGTAGTCTTATCATATATGACCTTTACTAGGTTGAGGTAGGTTCCTTCTATGCCCATTCTTTGAAGAGTTTTCATCATAAATGGGTGCTGAATTTTGTCAAAGGCTTTTCCGGCATCTATTGAGATGATCATATGGTTTTTATCTTTCAATTTGTTAATATGGTGTATCATACTGAATGATTTGCATATATTGAAGAATCCTTGCATCCTGGAAATAAACCCAACTTGATCATGGTGTATGAGCTTTTTGATATGTTGCTGAATTCTGTTTGCTAAAATTTTGTTGAGGATTTGTTTATCTATGTTCATCAGTGATACTGACCTGTAGTTTTCTTTTTTTGTGTTGTCTTTGTCTGGGTTTGGTATCAGGGTGATGTTGGCTTCATAGAATGAGTTTGGAAGTGTTCCTTCCTAGGCAATTCTTGAAAGAGTTTTAGAAGGATAGGCATTATCTCTTCTGTAAATGTTTGATAGAATTCTGTGAAGCCATCTGGTACTGAGCTTTTGTTTTTTTGGGGTTTTTTGATCACAGCTTCAATTTCAGTACTTGTAATTGGGTTGTTCATAATTTCGATTTCTTCCTGGTTCAGTCTTATAAGACTGAACTTTTCTAAGAATCTGTCCATTTCTTCCAGGTTATCTGTTTTATTGCCATATAGTTGTTCATAATAGTCTCTTATAATCTTTTGTATTTTTGCACTGTCTGTTGTAACCTCTCCTTTTTCATTTCTAATTTTGTGGATTTAATTCTTCTCTCTTTTTCTTGATGAGTCTGACGATGGTTTATTTTCTCAAAGAACCACCTTTAGTTTTATTAATCTTTACTATTGTTTCTTTTTCATTTTTTTCTGCTTGGAGCTTTATGATTTCTTTCCTTCTACTAATTTTGGGGTTTTTTAATTCTTTTTCCAGTTGTTTTAGTTGTAAAGTTAGGTTGTCTACTTGATGTTTTTTTTTGTTCCTTGAGGTAGAACTGTATTGCTGTAAACTTCCCTCTTAGAACTGCTTTTGCTGCACCCCATAGGTTTTGAGTTGTTGTCTTTTCATTGTCAATTGTTTCTAGAATTGTTTTGATTTCCTTTTGATTTCTTCAGTAACCTGTTGGTTATTTAGAAACGTGTTGTTTAATCTCCATGTGTTTCTGTTTCGTACACTTTTCTTTTTTTTTTTTTCCAATGAATCATACACTTTATTAAATCCTGCAAGTGCCAGCGGAGGGCCCTGGGCTCTTGAGCAAGTTTCAAGGCTCCTCCTTAGATTCAGACTGGTCTTGCCCTGTCTCTCACTTCCAATCCAGACTTCAGTGCTGGAAAGCTCCTGACCTCTGCCTTCCCTCTGGTTCCTCCAGTCATTGTCTCCAATGGAGAATCCTTCCTCCTTCCAGGAACTGAGGCTTAGGAAAGGGCACATTCATAAGCAGTGCAGCCTGTCATGTCCTGCCATCAGATGCCCTGGAGGGCGCCCCAGCCTGTGCCTGTAGGATGACCTTCCTGGGAGGACCAGGGCTCCCTCAGTGCCCTCGGCCTTTATGCAGGGGCTGGTAGGCAGATGTCTGGTGCTTTTTAAGCTCAAAGGCATCATGGCCTTCCCGGAAGCAGCGGACACAGTAGAGGTCTCCGTCGCAGCCAGCACAGCAAAGGGTGGCATCCTCATTGCAGATGCAGCACCAGGTGAGACCCTCTTCCTCTTCCTTGGGCCTGGTGGCCACGGCTTGGGCCTTAGGCTCTGCCCTGCAGGACTGGTCTTGGGGTTGGGGAGTTGGCTCCACAGGGATGTTAAAGCCACTTGCCTCATCTAGGGCAGCTTCTTTGGTGAGCTGCCGCAGGACTCTCTGGATGGCCTTCTCTTCCTCCTTTTCATCATCGCTGTCTGGAAGGTGGAGTCCTGGAGGGTCACTCTGTCAGGGTCCCGTCCCTGCAGCACAGCCAGGCGCTTGGCGAGGGCCAGGATGCGCTCTTGCGGCATGTTCTCCTCCCGAAGCTTGACCGCTGCCTCAGCCAGCAACCCGCTCTTCTCCTCCTCCAGGGACCAGGTGGCTTGCCCCCTGGAACTGGTGCTCTGGGCCCCTGGGCTCCCCCGGTTGAGGTCATTCTGGATAGAGGTGGCTGGGCCTTCTTGTTCCCAGCTCTCATCAACAGCCACCTCCGCTGTTAGCTGTGTCAGCAGGTCCTGTGCCTGCTGCACCTGGGTCCTGGGGTCCGGTGGTTGATGTGCCAGCTGGGGGGCCTGAGAAGATGGAGCTCTGCCTTGCAGCACAGCAAGCTGTGCCTCCATCTCCTGGGTGGAAGGGACAGGACCCTGGGGTGCATCCCTCAGAGCAGCTAGCCTGGCTTCTGCCTCCGCCTGCGAGGGCACTGACTTGGGCTTTTTCTCCTGGTGGAGCCATGCTTGGTGCTCAGCAATGACCTGATCTTGCTGGGTCAGTCCTTGGCTCCGGGGAGTGCTGGGCTTCTGCTTGGCTCCCAATGCTGCCACACGCTTCTTATAGTTCTGTGGTGGTGACCACTTGGAGGCACTGGCAAAAGATCCTCTGGTCAGAACCTCATGGCACTGCTTGCAGACCTTCTGTTGAGTGTTTCCAGCTCGGGGAACTGCGGCACTGAAGCTAAGGCAGCCAGAACAGAAGGCCCGGCCACAGTTCTTACAGCCATATCTCCATCCTGTTTCCCGGTGCGGCGTGGCAGGATCCGCAGAGCACACCTCTTGCAGGTCAGGTCCACTTTTCTTCTTGTAACTGATACCTAGTATTATAGCATTGTGGTCGGAGAAGATGCTTGGTACAATTTCAGTTTTCTTAAATTTACTGAGGTTTGATTTGTGACCCAAGATATGGTCTATCCTGGAGAATGTTCCATGTGCCCTTGAGAAGAAGGTGTATTCTTCTGCATTTGGATGGAATGTCCTGAAGATATCAATGATATCCATCTCATCTGATATATCATTTAAGACTTGTGTTTCCTTATTTTCTGTTTTGATGTTCTGTCCATTGGTGTGAGTGGGGTGTTAAAGTCTCCTACTATCATTGTGTTACTGTCTATTTCTCCTTTTATGTCTGTTAGTATTTCTCTTATGTATTGAGGTGCTCCTATGTTGGGTGCACAGATATTTACAATTGTTATGTCTTCCTCTTGGACGGATCCCTTGATCATTATGTAGTATCCTTTCTTATCTCTTATAATCTTCTTTATTTTAAGGTCTATTTGGTCTGATATGAGGATTTCTACTCCAGCTTTCTTTTGCTCCCCATTTGTATGCAGTATATTTTTCCATCCTCTCTTTCAGTCTATGTGCATCTTGAGGTCTGAAGTGGCTTTCTTGTAGACAGCATATATATGGGTCTTGTTTTTGTATCCATTCAGCTAGTCTGTATCTGTTGGTTGGGGCATTTAATCCATTCACATTTAAAGTAGTTATTGATACATATGTTCCTATTGCCATTTTCTTAATTGTTTGGGGTTGATTTTGTAGATCTTTTTTTCTGTTGTATTTCTTGACCATAAAAGTCCATTTAACATTTGTTGTAAAGCTGGTTTGGTGGTACTGAATTCTCTTAACTTTTTGCTTGTCTGAAAAGCTTTTTATTTCTCCATCATTTTTGAATGAGATCCTTGCCAGGTCCAGTAATCTTGGTTGTAAATTTTTCCCTTTCAGTACTTTCAATATATCCTACCATTCCCTTCTGGCCTGCAGTTTTTGTTGAAAGGTCAGCTGCTAAGTATATGCAGTTTCCCTTGTATGTTGCTTGTTGCTTCTCCCTTGCTGCTTTTAATAATCTTTCTTTGTGTTTAGTCTTTGTCAGTTTGATTAGTATGTGTCTTGGCATGTTTCTCCTTGGATTTATCTGTATGGGACTCTTTGTGCCTCTTGGATTTGATTGACTATTTCCTTTTCCATATTGGGGAAATTTTCAACTATAATTTCTTCTAAAATTTTCTCATACCTTTTATTTTTCTCTTCTTCTTCTGGGACCCCTATAATTCGAATGCTGGTGTGTTTGATATGGTCCCAGAGGTCTCTGAGACTGTTCTCAGCTCTTTTCATTCTTTTTACTTTATTCTGTTCTTCAGAAAGTTATTTCCACCAAGTTATCTTCCAGTTCACTGATTCCTTCTTCTGCTTCAGATACTCTGCTATTGATTCCTTCTAGAGTATTTTTGGGCTTCCTTGGTGGCTCAGAGGTTAAAGCGTCTGCCTCCAATGCGGGAGACCTGGGTTCAATCCCTGGGTTGGGAAAATCCCCTGGAGAAGGAAATGGCAACCTACTCCAGTATTCTTGCCTGGAGAATCCCAGGACGGGGGAGCCTGGTGGGCTACAGTCCACAGGGTCGCAAAGAGTCGGACACGACTGAGCGACTTCACCTTAGAGTATTTTTAATTTCAGTAATTATCTTGTCTCTGTATGTTTATTTTTTAATTCTTCTGGGTTTTTGTTAATTGATTCTTGCAATGTCTCTATTTTGTTTTCAAGGTTTTTGATCATCTTTACTATCATTATTCTGAATTCTTTTTTAGGTAGTTTCCCTGTTTCCTCTTCATTTATTTGGACTTCTGTGTTTCTAGTTTGTTCCATCATTTGTGCAGTATTTCTCTGCCTTTCCATTATGTTTTTTTAAGTTATTGTGTTTGAGGTCTCCTTTCCCAGGATTCAAGGAAATTTGAATTCTTTCCTTGATGAAGGTTGAATTCTTTCTTTCTTTTGGTTTCTGTCCTCCTAAAATTGGTCCAGTGGTTTGTGTGAGCTTTGTATAGGGTAAGATTTGTGCAGAGTTTTTTGTTTGTTTGTTTTCCTCTGATGGGCAAGGCTGAATGAGGTGGTAATCCTGTCTGCTGATGACTGGGTTTGTATTTTTGTTTTGTTTGTTGTCTAGATGAGGCATCCTGCACAGGGTGCTACTGGTGGTTGGGTAATGCAGGGTCTTGTTTTCAAGTGGTTTCCTTTGTATGAGTTCTCACTATTTGATACTCCCTAGTCTTGGAGTCAGTGCTCCTATTCCAAAGGCTCAGGGCTTGATCTCTGGAGCATATGTTCCATGCTGAACAGCCTCAGAAGCTTCAGGCTCAGCATCTTGAAGTCGGGCTGGGAAGACTGGTGGGTGACAGCTGGTCCCTGTCACCCGGTCTTGCTCAAAGTTCTGACATGGTTCTGGGTGCCTCTGGTTAGCTGGGTCTGACCTGCTTCACTGGGCTCTGAGGCTGCTGGGTATCTGGCAGAAAAGGCGCAGAGATGCAGCACAGGAGGAGGAGATCTGGACTCCTCCCAGCTGCATGTGCCACTAGCCCCATTCTTGCTATCCAATAAATGAAAGAAAGATAGATGCTGAATTGGTAAATGAAATTTGTGTAGAAATAAATAATTATTCCATTTGATCTCATTTCTTCATTTGTCAAAAGGGAATAAAACCCACGTTATTATCAAGTTTTAAGGAGAAAACACACATTAAGTTGCTAGGGCTTGACCTATTGTAAGAACTCAATAAATACTGGTTAACTTTTTACTCCTTTATTTTTTTTTTCATATTCTTTGCCACAAATGGGTAGAATGAGAAAAAAATTTAGTCCATTTGTTTCTGCTTCCTAACAATTTCATCAAGAATTATAATGGCTCTGTTCTTATTATAAACCAAAGTTCATAAGTATTTTTCTCAGCTAACTAGAAAAAGAAAGCCAAAAGCAACATACTAATAAAATCACTATAATAAATCCTAATTATTCAAATTCAGTGCCTAGGAGAGACCTCACTATCAGTTGGTAAATCCTGTTGCACAGGCTCCAGGTTTGTGTGACTGAAACAGGACACTAGGCCCTGGAATCTGAGTAAAGTGCTGTCTCACTTACTGTGCATCCTGCATCACTCTCAGAGAACTACATGGTAAATAGCTAAGTTTCCAGATCATAAGGTTTAGTTTTGGGTGTATACCAACTTATGGGAAATACTTCTAACATCAAACAGAAATACTTACAGAGTAGAAACTTGAAGAATATCCACCTGTAAGGGTTCTCCCATCCCCTTATAAAATATGCTTTTCTTTTAAGGATCCTTGGCTTGTACTAGCAGGCTTTCCTGGTGGCTGAGATGGTGAAAAATCTACCTGCAATGTGGGAGACCTGGGTTCTATCCTTATGTTGAAAAGATCCTCTGGAGTAGGGCATGGCAGGTTATACTGGGTTGGATTTAACAGTTTAGGGTCTTAGACATTCTATTAAGATTTTATAATCATATTAGAAAAAAACTACACAAACTACTAGTTTTCATGTGCAACACAGGGCTGTCTCGAGACATCTGCACGGGCCAGCTCTCTTTTAGGGAATGGTCATGCTGTCTGCTTGCAGCAAACATTACTTGATTTGTCGGTCTGTGCTCTCCACACACACGTGCTGCTGGGGAACAGTGGTCCACTTCTCCGCCTCCATCACCATGGCTTCTGCATCCATCAGTCCAAATCCATAGAGGTGGCTCACTACAGAAGGCAAGAAGTTGGTCAGCTTTACCATGGTTGGCAGCAACCTATGCTATATATGTTGACATACATTTTCACTCCGTAGAAAAGCCAGACACAACCCAATGGGAGCCAAGCTTTCTTTCTAACAACAATTAAAAAACAAATAAAACAAGTAAATAATCAAAAGAAGAAAATAAGATCAATGCATATTGTTCACTGAATATGTATTATAACTAGTAACAGAACTACCAGTTATGAATTGTTATTACATGGCAAGTATTAGCCCATATTTTTACATTTAATCCTCCTAACAATCTTAAGATGTTAGTGCTATTATTATTATCACTCACGGATGAGGAGAAAGAAATTTGGCTGAGACTGACTAGCAGTTCAGTGGTTGAGCCAAATTCTAACCCGCAAAGATTTACTACCAGGCTCCACTTGTTAACCACTTGTATTGAAGTGATAATACCATCTGTTTGTAAGATAAAATAATTAGTAGGTTTAAAGAGAAGTGTACACAACTTTTCTCAGTGCAGTCAGAACTAACATGCAAGAAATACCAATTTTCTGACATATCTAGTTTTTTGGTTGAAAATCCTAGAAGACATAAATCATTACCTTTCCTCTAGCATATGAAAAATTTATTAAAGTTTATGCATGAAGTATTTGGAGGCTTCTAAACTTTCACGACACCTTCTTATCCGTGGATGTTGTAAACGTTTAGTTCTCAATGAGAATATCTATTGATCTAAAGCTAAATTTGACCTANCTGCTTCACTGGGCTCTGAGGGTCCTGGGTATCTGGCAGAAAAGGCACAGAGATGCAGCACAGGAGGAGGAGATCTGGACTCCTCCCAGCTGCATGTGCCACTAGCCCCATTCTTGCTATCCAATAAATGAAAGAAAGATAGATGCTGAATTGGTAAATGAAATTTGTGTAGAAATAAATAATTATTCCATTTGATCTCATTTCTTCATTTGTCAAAAGGGAATAAAACCCACGTTATTATCAAGTTTTAAGGAGAAAACACACATTAAGTTGCTAGGGCTTGACCTATTGTAAGAACTCAATAAATACTGGTTAACTTTTTACTCCTTTATTTTTTTTTTCATATTCTTTGCCACAAATGGGTAGAATGAGAAAAAAATTTAGTCCATTTGTTTCTGCTTCCTAACAATTTCATCAAGAATTATAATGGCTCTGTTCTTATTATAAACCAAAGTTCATAAGTATTTTTCTCAGCTAACTAGAAAAAGAAAGCCAAAAGCAACATACTAATAAAATCACTATAATAAATCCTAATTATTCAAATTCAGTGCCTAGGAGAGACCTCACTATCAGTTGGTAAATCCTGTTGCACAGGCTCCAGGTTTGTGTGACTGAAACAGGACACTAGGCCCTGGAATCTGAGTAAAGTGCTGTCTCACTTACTGTGCATCCTGCATCACTCTCAGAGAACTACATGGTAAATAGCTAAGTTTCCAGATCATAAGGTTTAGTTTTGGGTGTATACCAACTTATGGGAAATACTTCTAACATCAAACAGAAATACTTACAGAGTAGAAACTTGAAGAATATCCACCTGTAAGGGTTCTCCCATCCCCTTATAAAATATGCTTTTCTTTTAAGGATCCTTGGCTTGTACTAGCAGGCTTTCCTGGTGGCTGAGATGGTGAAAAATCTACCTGCAATGTGGGAGACCTGGGTTCTATCCTTATGTTGAAAAGATCCTCTGGAGTAGGGCATGGCAGGTTATACTGGGTTGGATTTAACAGTTTAGGGTCTTAGACATTCTATTAAGATTTTATAATCATATTAGAAAAAAACTACACAAACTACTAGTTTTCATGTGCAACACAGGGCTGTCTCGAGACATCTGCACGGGCCAGCTCTCTTTTAGGGAATGGTCATGCTGTCTGCTTGCAGCAAACATTACTTGATTTGTCGGTCTGTGCTCTCCACACACACGTGCTGCTGGGGAACAGTGGTCCACTTCTCCGCCTCCATCACCATGGCTTCTGCATCCATCAGTCCAAATCCATAGAGGTGGCTCACTACAGAAGGCAAGAAGTTGGTCAGCTTTACCATGGTTGGTAGCAACCTATGCTATATATGTTGACATACATTTTCACTCTGTAGAAAAGCCAGACACAACCCAATGGGAGCCAAGCTTTCTTTCTAACAACAATTAAAAAACAAATAAAACAAGTAAATAATCAAAAGAAGAAAATAAGATCAATGCATATTGTTCACTGAATATGTATTATAACTAGTAACAGAACTACCAGTTATGAATTGTTATTACATGGCAAGTATTAGCCCATATTTTTACATTTAATCCTCCTAACAATCTTAAGATGTTAGTGCTATTATTATTATCACTCACGGATGAGGAGAAAGAAATTTGGCTGAGACTGACTAGCAGTTCAGTGGTTGAGCCAAATTCTAACCCGCAAAGATTTACTACCAGGCTCCACTTGTTAACCACTTGTATTGAAGTGATAATACCATCTGTTTGTAAGATAAAATAATTAGTAGGTTTAAAGAGAAGTGTACACAACTTTTCTCAGTGCAGTCAGAACTAACATGCAAGAAATACCAATTTTCTGACATATCTAGTTTTTTGGTTGAAAATCCTAGAAGACATAAATCATTACCTTTCCTCTAGCATATGAAAAATTTATTAAAGTTTATGCATGAAGTATTTGGAGGCTTCTAAACTTTCACGACACCTTCTTATCCGTGGATGTTGTAAACGTTTAGTTCTCAATGAGAATATCTATTGATCTAAAGCTAAATTTGACCTAACTTTCTCAGAAACTTTACTTATATATAGGAAAATTTAATGATGCTACAATGATATCTACATTTGCAACTCTTTCTAAAAATACTTAAAAATCTCAGTTGAATACATAAAATCTCTACCTTGTATTAAACTCTTTTATATCTTTAAACACAAAGTCATACTTTACTCTGCTATGGCAAAGATATATGTAGAATTTTTATACAGGTACTTTTGCAACTTTTATTATAAATGATATTTATCTTAATTAAAAAATAATGTATGTTCATTGTAAAAACTGGGAAATACATCCAGAAAATAATAAATAAAACTCATCAATAACCTCATCACAAATTGGTAACTGTTATTAACAAGTCTATTTAGATTTAGTTACATAATATTACATGAGGCAAGTTTGCCTCCTTAATTTGAAAAGATACAGAGTAACACACATATAACAGAGGAGAAATGTCAAATTTGGGATTAAGTAAACCAAACTGTGGAGCTCTTTTGTTAAAGTTCATTGAAATCCTATGTTGTCACTTTTCACTTAACCACAGTCTATATCATTTCACCATGGATATTCAAAGGTATTTTCTTGCCCTGGAGGAACTGAAATTACTGACGGAGATGCAATGCGAGGCTCTCTAATTCTTCATGGTACCCAAATATCTCCAAGCCACTGTCAAGTGATTTTAAACCAGTATAATTTATAATTTAATCTCAGTTCAGGGAAATAAGATGAGAGATTTAATTGATATGAAGGGGGTGGGGAAGAGGGTGAGGGACGTGGGTTTGGGGAGGGTAAGGATTTTGAATAGTCTGCAAAATGGGTGTCTGGGCTCCAGCTCAGCTTTGCACACTGCCCTTCCCCACCTCCCCACCCCCAATAATTGTCAACTTAACAACCTTTAGAATAAATTAACACGCAGAGCTGTCAAATACAACAAACACTTCATGCCTGTTAAACAACCACTTGAGTTAAGTAGAAAAGCACCTTGAGTCTTTATGAAGGCTGTAAATTGTTTCCTTTTCCGACTCAATTCCTACCCTCCAGAGACAAGGTCTGTTCATGCAATACTCAAAGGAGGTGTTCAGAACAGAGGCTGAGTAGCTCCAGTTAAACTACAGACTGGAGAGTCAACAGAAAAAAATGTTTATTACTAGAATATTAATGAATAAGGCAATTAGACTAGATCAGTGAAGGCCACCAAATCACTAATGGAGACTTGCAGCATTTTAAAATAGTTTAATATACTGAAATTGAGAATCTGTCCACAATCATGATACACAGCTGAAGGAAAAAAATGAAATAAATTTATTTATTCTTTTTTTGGGAAGGGAGGGGGGGCAGTGCCAGCAATGTATCAACTCTCTTCTGAATGGCAGTTATTTGTTTGGTTTTTGGTAAATACTAAAGAGAAAATAATTACACAATAAATGTGTTGGGCAGATAAACTCCTTCAAAATGTGGTGTTAACAGGGGAAATAGCCATTAAATGGTTTGAAAGCTCTCGTAGTTTTATGAGATATAAGTGACATGTAATAATTTTTTATATGACATGAAGTTTCACACTCTAAAATTAACTTACAAATTCAGAACAGGTGTTTTATTTTGTTTGTTTGTTTCTGTTTTGGTGACCATTTGAGTCACATCTCACTCAATGCACTGATACCAGTGTTACCGTGCCACATGGGGTATGATTTCTCTTCCGTGACTGCAGAGCATCTGGCTTAGAGAAGAGGTTCCAAATGTATTTGTGAAGTAAATGAATGTAACTGATCTGAGAAACTGTATTTAATTCACCAAGTGGCATAAAATGTTTACCGGAGAATTGTAAGGGGGAATTAAGAGGCCTGTTCTTTTTGTTACAGACTCCTATAAACTTGTCATTAATAAGTAAAAATGTATCATAGTGTAGAGCCAATATTCCCACTTTCAAAAATTTTACAATTATGCAAACAACTGGTTGTGATATGACCATTCCATAACTAAAATAGTTTTATCTGTGCACATTTCTCATGCCACGACCTGAAATAATTTTATGAGGATCAAGTGGAATCTCTCCATTTAGGCACTGTGCCAAATGCAAAATTCTATGGATTCCGTATTTAGAAAGACATTGAGGGAATAAAGCATGTATATAGACTAAATATCTTGAAGCACAGCTATGATAGGTATTTCAGAAACTAAATCTAACTCTTTGAAGAATGTGGTTGAACAAACTTAATGAAAGGAATTTGAAAAACTTGCTTAATAGTATATTTGTTCCATTAGATGGCATGACTGTTTATGCAGAGAAGTTCCAAAAAGTGCAACTGCCTTGTGCCAGAAGTATAACTAGTTTTTATTCCAAGTAATCCAAAGGTTTCCCTGCTTGGACTAGTCAGGTGGACAAGCAAAGAGAGGAAGATGGACGATGTTCCCAGGAGGTATATTTTCATTTTCTGATGAGACTAGAAATGCCAAGAGGAGATAGTCATTAAATACACAAGTAAATAATTGCATAGTTCAAAAGCAGATACAGTTGATTTAGACAGCAGTACTAGCTATGAGACCTAAAAAAGTCAATTCTAAATAAAAGTTAGAAAACTTAGTAGGAAAATAAAAATTGGAATTTGGGGGCACAGGAAGTTATAACCAGGGAATTTGATATATCCATACTGATGCCAGCTATTTTAAACCCTTTAAAAAGAACTATCACACTGATTGGCTATTTCATGATAACTCTAAATGGCTTATTAGTAAAGCCCTGTCTGATATAATAAAGCAATTGATTGGAACAAGTTTGCTTGATTTTTAACTTTTTTGAGCTCCCTGAAGTAATAAGGCTTTTTGCTACCAGCTGTCAGATATACAGACAATGCTATGTAGCAACCAGAAGGGCAAATGACAACAAAAATGGCTATGAGAGATTTAAAATTTTGCCTGTGATTGCAAAAAACACAACTAAGTGACAACTATCCATTCCTGAGCATTTAGTATTAAAGTACAGTCAGTTTCTTCCACTGGGGAAATCATTTCTTATAACTAGTTTGACTAAATGTCTAGGTTCACCCAACGTTGTCCTGGTTTGAGCACAGAATTCCTATGTCCTGGAGAAACTCCTTATTCATGGGCAAACCAGGTGAGGACCCACTGCACGTGGAACTGATAGAGTATGGAGCGGCACTTTCACATCTTTTACTATCAACAGCCTAGTAACTAGGAGGCAGCTGTGCAGGCATACTGAGCTTTGTATTTGTTGAGATGTATTCAATCATCAAAATATAAAATGTGGTCGATAAATTAGGTTCGATTACTCAATTGTCAGAAAGGGACAGTTTCAATACACTTCACTGATATAAGCTAAGAATTTATCCCATTAATTATGATACAACTTGTGCGGTTTGGAGCACCTACTATCGTCAACACCATGAGGCTCTGAGAGAAACAGAAAATGCTATGATTTCTCAGGCTGCCAGGGGATGAGATAAGAATAGCTCTATGATTTCACTAAGAAACAAAAGTGGTAACTGTAATCAGTGTAAGTGTGTACAAAAGACTTCAAAAGTCAAGAAAAGAAATCAGTTAAAAAAAAAAAAGATAATGGATAAAAAGGTATCAATAGAGCCTGCCCTATAGAAAGTACTCAGTGAATGTTAGCTGAAATTTGGAGTCGGGAAGATGACAAAGAGGGGAAGGTGATATCTGGACTGGCTTTGGAGCCCTCGTCAGATTCAGCGAGGTGGAGATGCAGGGAGGACAGCTGGGGCCAGAACAGAGCCTCCTGGGTAAAGAATCATTAGGTCTGTGTACCGTTCTTTGGGGCAGTGAGCAAAATGGCAGCCCTGGCGTGTGGGGAGAGTGGGCAGCAGGGGGTGGGCCTTAGCATTTATGTGGCCGGAAGGAAGGGGGGGAAAGTGGACTGTGGGGGCACTGGATGCCAACCTTGACTGTGGGGTATCTTCAGCCGTCAGTCAGGCTGCTGTTCTACCTAAGGGAAATCACCAGGCTGAGAGAGTTAGGCACATGCAATCTCCTGGCTTGAGCGGGGGGCTGCCGATCTGCAGGGTGGGGTTGAAACTTCCACTGAGATCAAAGAGCTCCTGTGGCTGCTGGAGTCCTCGCACCTTTGGGTTCTTTGATCCTCACTGTGCTGAACCACCTGTTCTGAAATAACTGCTCCCACCAGGGACCCTGCACCTCCCGCACCTACTAATCAAGCCAGGCAGAGGGCGTGAAACGCACCCCATTGCACATGAATTGGGTTGACACTTCCACTGAGATCAAAGAGCTCCTGTGGCTGCTGGAGTCCTCGCACCTTTGGGTTCTTTGATCCTCACTGTGCTGAACCACCTGTTCTGAAATAACTGCTCCCACCAGGGACCCTGCACCTCCCGCACCTACTAATCAAGCCAGGCAGAGGGCGTGAAACGCACCCCATTGCACATGAATAATGTAAATGCTTAAGCACTGCTTCTTTTAAAGTAGAAGTAAACAGCTAAATAGGAAAACATAAAATGTAAGATTCATAAGCATGAAGAAGCAGAAGTAATACTCTTCCATCTATGTCAGCATTTCTACACCCAAACATCTTGACAAATGAAAATAGGACGCTTGCAGAATTAGCCTTTTCTTCCCTTTTCTTACTCCCTTTCTCAGACATCTATCTCTTTATTATGTACCCTTTAAATTTCAGCATGAAAAGCACATAAGCTTCTTAGAGAAATCAGAACTAGAGCTGCAGTGCTTTCTTCTGCCTCCTCCAGCAAAATGCAGACTCCCCGGGGGCAGGAAAAAACCACACAGCCAGCACCTGCCTTATTGCCTTACTTTGCATGGTTTGTTTTTAGTTTTCCTTTGCTTTTCCTAAAATTGTAGGCTCTACTAACAACTGCAGCCAGATCCAAAGATGCCAGTCATCACCAGCACTATCAAGGAATTGCATGTGGAAGGTTTCCAGACACAGACACTTGGCTGTCTGCGGGGTCTGCACTTCAAAGCACCCCTCGGGATATGTTTGGTCAGCAGCTGTAGGTAGTCAGGCAGGCTCATCATCACAGAGATGAAGTAAAAAGAGTTTAGGAAACCACTGCTGAGTTCTTCTCCTCCATGTACAATGTACTTCATTATACTTGGTGCATATGCATGCAATTGATTACATATGCATATTTAAGAAACATACTTACTGATATCTTTTAAAATTTACAGAGTTAAGAAGATATGCCAGTCTTCTCTTAAGGGGATTTAAGAAGAGATAAACATGTCAAATTATTTTCTCTTCTTCCTTGGCCATTCTTCCTTTGTTTGTTTGCTTCCAAAGCAACTATAATAGGAAAGTAATTTGTTTAAGGCACTTGACTAGTATTTCTTGACTGGAGGTAGGAAAACTATTTTACTACCTTGGGGAAACTTAGCCATGTATTCTTAGGCATACATAGATCACAACTGGGCTTGTTTTTAGGAAACTATGATTGCTTAGACAGAGATGAGAACAAAATAAAAAATGTCCCACAAGGGCTTTTGGGTGAAAGCTAATTGAAGATTAGATTGACCATATGTCAGCTCCCCAGCCTAGATCTTCTTGGCATATAACCTGGACAAACAATTACTAGACTGGGATCTTAATGAGCCAGCAGTCAAAAATTCTTATTTTTGAATTATTCACGTATTAGTTATAGATACTAATAAAGGAATAAAGGAATAGAAAATTTGACTGATGCTTATATTTCAAGTGAGTATATTTTCATACTCAGTAGTTAACAGAGGTTGCAAAGATAGGATTATTTTATCCAACTATACCAAACATCCATGGCTCACCTGATATGATGCCATTACCTACTGTTGATATGATGGGTGGCAAACCACAAAGAATGATACACAGAAGAACTTATTCCTTGCAGCTAGGAATGTCACCTTCTGATTGGGAAGAAAAAGTTTCAAGTGCTATATAAGGCTTCTCATGAAAATTCCTTTTCATTTCCATAAAACTCAAATAAGGAACAATAATAAGGAAATTTCTGGAAAACTCAGAAAAATAGGCCATTATAGAAGACTGCATATTCTC
The DNA here is from genome assembly GCA_006410675.1 of Oreotragus oreotragus. Classification (NCBI taxonomy): domain Eukaryota; kingdom Metazoa; phylum Chordata; class Mammalia; order Artiodactyla; family Bovidae; genus Oreotragus; species Oreotragus oreotragus. Next base: position 16,324 of record SJYX01013523.1, on the reverse strand, counting down.
TTAAAAGAAATAATACTTGAGATGGTTCTTATGTCCTGGAGTAAGATTTGGATTCATGGAGGTATAATTCATGGAGTAAATAATGAGACAGGGATATTTGGAATGGTGTCTCCTCAAGAAAGCTATGTGGGCCTGAAATCCCATGGATGGATTTAATCTGCAGGTAATGAAGTAAGTGAAAAGTGAAGTTGCTCAATTCTGTCCAACTCTTTGAGACCCCATGGACTGTAGCCTACCAGGCTTCTCCATCCATGGGATTTTCCAGGCAAGAATACTGAAGTGGGTTACCATTTCCTTCTCCAGGGGATCTTCCTGACCCAGGGGTCAAACCTGGGTCTCTCCCGCTTTGGAGGGAGGCACTTTAACCTCTGAGCCATCAAAAAATGAGATCATTTATTTAATTAATATTTTAGAAAGACTGATCTGGCATTGATGTGTGGGGTATGAAATAGCAGAAGGACTGAGGTACGGAACTAATTATTTCAATGGTGCAGGCATGGGAGACCATAAAGAAGGTTATGGAAGAGGTGAATGAAATAAGAAATCACATGAGAAAGGGGCAAAGAAATTTCACATCTCACACTGTAGGATGCTCAGTCAGAGCGAACAGAATCAGAGTGAATGGGGTGATCTAGAGAAGGATATTCCCTGAGGATAGAGGTAACCTTGGGGGAGAAATTGCTTCATAAAAGATGACTGATAGTTCTATTTTAGAAGTTCTGAGTTTTAAATGACACAGGAGAGCCTCATGCAGAGATTCTAGGTTGGTAATCGATGAAGTCAGTGTGGAAGATGGTAGAACTGGGAATCATTAGTCAGAAGGTGGTCCTTGTCATTGAATGGAAGGCAGGGATGTGAATGTGGAATTAAGAGAATGTGGAAGGGAGGAAAGGAAGAAGGCAGAGAGGAGCGGAGAAGGAGAGAGAGCCAAGGTGTTCTCCCTCTAGAGCTCTCAAAGCAACAGTCCTTGGGGAATGGCCCAGGGAAAGGGAGAGAAAGGACTCAGGAGAGTATCAAAGAAGAACGGGGCTGTATCTCTGCAGCACGAAAGGCAAGGAAAAGTAGTTCTGGACTGTGTACATCAAAAGCATGAAACCCTGGAGAAAAACAAGGATCCTTCTGATCTGGCAAGCAGGAAATGGTTGAACATCTTAAAGAGTAACTGCACTTCAAAGGCGGAAGTGGAAACAAGACTGCAGGAGAATTAAAAGACTGCAGAGAAAGGAAACGGAAGCAGCCAAATCAGACTGATGTGTTAGTCACTCAGTTGTGTTCGACCTTTGCGATCCCATGGACATAGTCCATGGGATTCTCCAGGCAGGAGTACTAGAGTGGGTTGCCAGTCCCTTCTCTATGGGATCTTCCCAACACAGAGATCGAATTCTGGTCCCCTGCATGGCAGGTGGACTCCTGACTATCTGAGCCACTAGGGAAGCCCCTAAATCACACTACTTGTTAGGAATTTTTAATTGTGTAAGGAAGCACAGAATTAACACAGGAGGATAATGTAAAAGTTCCCCCCTCCCCTGAAATGGGAGATACAAAGTTTGAAAAGAGAAGGTGATCATCCAATTGACCAAAAGGAGAATGCGTGCAGCTGGGAGTACATGCATGCAGTCAGAGAATGACTAGAGATGAGATTTTTTTATAGAGCATATTTCACACATGGAATTCCTTATCCAAGCTACAGAAACAAATCATGAGAGAAATTTTGTTCATTTCTTCTGAGGATACTATTTCAATTAGCAAAACTCAAAGTTGACTAGGAGAGAAATTAATTCATTACATACAGTGGATAACTTGGGTCGGTGTTTCCCAAAGCTACATGTGCGTCACCCAGAGGACTTGTTAGGGCACGCATTGTGCAACCCCACCGATTAGTAGTTTCCAGGCAAGGCTCAGATCTGCATTTTTACCAAGTTCCTGGGTGATGCTGATATTGTTGGTTCAGGGACCCCACTTTGAGAGCCACTTCTTGAAGCTGCTACAATTAGTATCTTTCCTGGAAACCTAGTTTACCAATGATAAAGCCTGGATAATCAGGCTAATATCTCCAACACAGGGCTTGAGTCTCTGCAGGCACAGTTTACAAATATCCTGCCCTCATGCCAGAAGTAAGCTGCTTACACAGAAGATCATGCCAATATCTTTTCACATGGGCTACCTACCAAAAATGTTTTTGCTTCTCTTATAAAACTTTTACACGATAAAGTTCTCCTCATTAATCTATAGATGCAGATCCCTCTTTGTTCAAGCACAGGTTTGTATAGGTATTTTCTTCTTTGGATGCACATCACCTGAAGAGTTAAGTCCTCTACATTGTCAGGATAGAATCAGTGTTTGATTGAGATACAAAATCATGGTCAATCAGTGTTGAAAATAGTAAATGCAGTGACGTAGCTATCTCTTAAACTTACCTCTGCTCTATAACTGAAGTGCACTTATCAAGCATGTTTCAAGTATGCTTCCCAAAAGAAGAGGCCCAGGAGTTTCATATGGGTGGTAAACATTTCTCATACATGCACCTTTTAAATACATTAGCTAATGAAATCTTTAAAATAATCCTATTAGCAAGATCTCTTCAAGTAAATTAGAGCTACCAAGGGAACATTTCATGCAAAGATGGGCTCGATAAAGAAGAAATGGTATGGACCTAACAGAAGCAGAAGATATTAAGAAGAGATGGCAAGAATACACAGAAGAACTGTACAAAAAAGACCTTCATGACCCAGGTAATCACGATGGTGTGATCACTCATCTAGAGCCAGACATCCTGGAATGTGAAGTCAAGCGGGCCTTAGAAAGCATCACTACGAACCAAGCTAGTGGAGGTGATGGAATTCCAGTTGAGCTATTCAAATCCTGAAAGATGATGCTGTGAAAGTGCTGCACTCAATATGCCAACAAATTTGGCAAACTCAGCAGTGGCCACAGGACTGGAAAAGGTCAGTTTTCATTCCAATCCCAAANCCACATTATTTCTTGCATAAAAAAAGTCATACAACTGTATACATATGTAACCTATTTCACGGTAACAATAAAAACATATTTATCGATTCGTCAAAGGATGACAGGTTTGTTGCATCTTTCCAAGTGTATTATACTGTGATTTTTGTCTTCCTTGAGAAAGATTTCCCTGAAGACAGTATTTATAGCAGGGGTAGGAATTTACATTACACTTGGGTATGAGTTCTGAATAGGAAACATTGCATTTTGGAGTAGGGTGATATTGGACATTCCTTGAAAAATCCCCTAAAGGGAAATAATGTTTTACCTACTCATTTTCTCAGATTTCCCTATAATTTTCAATGATGGCTATTGCCAGCAGTCTCTATGGATCAGGGATTGCGTCAAAAAGAAGAAAGGAATGTAGGCATACCTCAGAGATATTGCAGATTCTGTTCCAGACTACTGTGATAAACCAAGTATTTCAATAAAGCAAGTCACACTTTTTTTCACTTTCCAGTGCATATAAAAGTTATTTTTGTACATAGTCTATTAAGTATAATTGACTATTAAGTATAGTCTATGAAAAATACAATGGCATTGTGTCTCAAAAAGCAATCTCTATACCTTAATTAAAAAGTAACTGTTGCTAAAATATGCTAACATCTGAGATTTTGGTGAGTTGTAAATTTTTGCCTGTGGAGAGTCTTTGTTTTTTCAGTTGCTCAGTCATATCCAACTCTTTGTGACCCCATGGACTGTAGCCTGCTGGACTCCTCTGTCCGTGGGATTTCCCAGGCAAGAATACTGGAGTGGGTTGCCGTTTCCTTCCCCAGGGGATCTTCCCAACCTAGGGATCGAAACTGTGTACCCTGCATTGGCATGTGGATTTTTTACCGCTGAGCCATCTAGAAAGCCTGTAGAGAGTCTTGCCTCAGTGTTACGGCTGACTGATCAGGATGGTGGTTGCTGAAGGCTGGGGTGGCTGTGGCCATGTCTTAAAATAAGACGACACTTATTGTGTGTCATCTTATAAGTGTGCTGCATTGATTGACTCTTCTTCCATGAATGACTTCCCTATAGTATGTGATGCTGTCTGATAGCATTTTACCCACAGAACCTCCTTCAAAGTTGGAGTCGGCACTCTCAAACCCTGCCACTGCTTTGTCAATTAAGTTGATGTAACATTCTAAATCCTTTGTTTTCTAAATTTGAACTATCTTCATAGCTTCGTCACCAGGAGTAGATTCCATCTCCGGAAACCGCTTTCTTTGTCCATCCGTGAGAAACAACTCGATGGAAGGGTTATTATGAGATCGCTGGGTGGCAAAGAGCAGCTTCCCATGTGTTAACATCCAGCAGTGATCAAAATACCCTCTTCTTTTGGCTCTTTCAAAGATGACTCTGGAAACTTCAGGGTGTACCATGGCTTCTGGTAGAACATCATAAAATGAAGCCTGTTGAAACTATTACTGGGATGTGTGATGGAAGTTTAATTGCTTTGAAATGCCTAAGGCTAGCAAGATGTGAACATGTGTAAAGAGTTGAATTGAGATTCTAAGAAAAAAAAAGTCTGGATCTATTTATGTCACAGAAGATGTATCCAGATGGATTCCAAAAGTCAACGCCTGGTGTGTGTAACTGTCTCTTCCTCGATGCAGTGGCCCTAGGAAGTTACGCATAAAACTAGGGAGGGATTAATTTTCAGGATTTTTTTTTGAATCCTTGGGTCTGGTTTATATTGTAGACACTAGCATCAATATAAAGATCTCCATGGGTAGAAAAAAAGGATAGGCAAGACCATCTTTACTAAAGTTTAAAAAGATTTCCTCTCGTTCATTTGGCTTATCTTATTGATCTTGAGGGCTTCCTATGCAGCGCAAGTGGTCAAGAACCCGCCTGCCAATGCAGGAGACTTAAGAAATATGGGTTCAATCCCTGGGTCAGGAAGATCCTCTGGAGGAGGGCATGGCAATCCACTCCAGTATTCTTGCCTGGAGAATCCCACAGACAGAGGAGTCTGGCGGGAAGTCCATAGTGTCTCAACAGAGTCAGACACAACTGAAGCAACTTAGCATGGCACAGCATGTACACTGATCTTGAACCGATTTTCACAGCTGGAACACTGCCCATTTGGCATGGTCTCAGCGTGGTCACAGCAAGTTAGAGCCTCCTGTCCCTCATGGGGGTCAGGGAATTGGTGCTGTAGTCTGTTCTGGGAAAGCTGATGCCAGAGTCCAAAACTGAGAGGCAAGGACTAATTTCAATGACAGAGTTCCTCCTGTGTACCTAATCACATCTCTCTCTCTCTCTCTGTCTCTCTCTCTCTCACACACACACACACACACACACACATTTAAAGCTCTATTCCTTTGTAGAAAAGGTCTGTTGGGAGTACCTTAGAAGACAGCTTGTTGATAATCACGAAAGCATCTCATATAGCTTTTTCACCACTTCCTTATGCCTGTGCTCATGTATCCTGCATATGTCAATTTTTAATCACCCCACATAAGAATCCCCTACTGACTCCACATGAAATAAACATACATTTGAATGCATGAAGCTTCAATCATTTTTGGTCAAAAAAATCAGGCAGAATGGAGAAAGAATAAGAAGAGAAAGATAGATTTGTGCTTAAACTTATTCACTTAAAATTCTAAGATTTTACATCAAACTAAGTCTAGAAGCTGGGGATGATGAAAAAGATGTTGGAAAACTCTATCTGACTGCAATAATGTTGCAAATGAAGGTCCTGTGAATATCAAGCTTGAAGCAATAGATGATGGTTAAAATGATCAAAACCATCTCTGGAGAGATACCTTTTGAAAGATACCCATGCCTTTTTGACAATTGTGGGAGAAATTACAACCAAATTCCATGCACCATGGTTGCCTACATGGGACCCCTGTGAATTAGATGCCTCTTGCTTTAGGGGAACGTCACCCTACTCTGGGGGCTTTCCCGTTGGCTCAGTGGTAAAGGATACACCTGTTGATGCAGGAGACACAGGTTTGATCCCTGGGTAAGAAAGGTCCCCTGGAGAAGGAAGTGAAAACCCACTCCAGTATTCTTGCTTGGAAAATCCCATGGAGAGAGGAGCCTGGTGGGATACAACTCCTGGGATGACAAAAGAGTCAGACACACCTTTGCAACTAAACAACATCCCACTCTGGGGCACATGACTTGTTGAGTCAATTATAGGCTAGATTTCAGTCTCCACTCAATTTCCTTATTTGATTCCCTGCTAAGTCATTTCAGTCGTGTCCGACTCTGTGTGACCCCATAGACGGCAGCCCACCAGGCTCCCCCATCCCTGGGATTCTCCAGGCAAGAATACTGGAGTGGGTTGCCATTTCCTTCTCCAATGCATGAAAGAGAAAAGTGAAAGTGAAGTCGCTCAGTCTGTCTGACTGTTAGCGACCCCATGGACTGCAGCCCACCAGGCTACTCCGTCCATTGGATTTTCCAGGCAAGAGTACTGGGGTGGGGTGCCATTGCCTTCCCCGTTGATTCCCTAGTTCAGTTAAATAATCTGTACAAAAAACTATGGTACACCCTAACATGTAATCATAGACATACATTTTTAGGTATATCCTCTGATTGTTTAATCATATATAGCTGGAGTTTAGTGCAAGTTTTAGGCTTGTTAAGACGCACAATATTGAACTCTGGAACAAAGCTGGACACATATCTTTTACCTTGGTTCTAAAATCAATTCTGAGTGCAAAACATATAAAGAAAAACAAAGGATTTCCAGACAAAACCATCCCATACAGTATATTAAGAAAGCATAGACACTGTAGCCTCTGGCAGGTTCAAAAAATTTATGCAGCTTCCTAGGACTACAGGTGATTCTAAGTTTGCTTCACAGCTAAGAAAAAGAATACTAATATAAAACTTAAGAAAGGGAAAAAGTCACTTATAAACTGTAAATGAATCTGTCACTCTACCTGCAAGAGTCTCACAGTAACTCCAGAAGCTAACCAGAATTGTGTCACTGGCTTTCTGCAAACTGACATGGCAAATTCAAAGACCACAGCTATATGTGAAAATAATTCAAATATTGGAAGTTAAGTGGCTTTCTGAAGGTCATGGGGAACAATAATAAGCAACAAAAAGACTGGTTTGAAGGAAATTTGTGAAGTCTTCTTAAAGTACAGGTTTTGGCCTGACACTTTTCGAGAAGCAATCTCTTCACCACACCCTTTGCCCTGGGTTTATTTATTTATTTATTTATTTATTGCCCTGGGTTTATTAAAGAGCCATTTCTAAAAGCATTTCTTTGTCTTCACTTAAAAAAATAAAAAAGAATTTAGCAAAGATGATTATATATACCACCTCTATAACTCTCCTCATTTAGAAGGAGACCAAGAGATGATAAAAAATTCCATTGACTGTCACAACCTTTGAGGTGTATAATTGCATGCTAAGATGAGAGAAAACATCATTGCAAGAGCATTTTCACCCATTGTAGCAAGTCAATTTCTTCTATCCATGTCATTTTGTAGCACATATCATAGGACCCATGGATTTACACAATCAGCTTAAAAAAGAAAACTTTGACATCAAAGCAACTGGAACTGACTTTCTTGAAAGTCATTACTGTTATCCAGCTCACTTCCTCAAATCACTGCAGTGGCTCCAAAATGTTTTTCAAATCAAATAAGAACTTTTTACCCTAAGATTCAGGTAGCTTTGTTCTCACTTCACTCATGACATGACACCTGCCCTTTTTGCATACGGGGCTCTCTCTCGCCTCCCTTATCCTGACCAATGCTTTTAGCACAGCTCTTTCCTCCAGTTTTAATCCCCAAATTCTCCAAGAGATACAAAGAAAAAATAATGCATCTATTTAAACTAACTGCTTTATAAACTATTTCATACAAGTTTTGGTTCCCAGGAGTAGCTCTCAAACGGAGAGTTCAACAGTCTCTTTATACTCATCTATGCCTCTCATCTAGGTCATATACATACCATCAACTCACATCACTCATGATCAGCAGATTGTGCTTTTTTTCAAAACCTCTGAGTCTACCTATTGTTTCTTGAAATCCAAGTAGCCTTCCAGAAAAGCAGAGAACACAAATAAGGAAACTAATCCTTCATCCAGAACCATCAACTAAAGTCTTGGCAAATGGAAACAAGAACCCAAATCAGATAAAACAGACTACAGAGAGGGGGGCAGAATTACAAGAAATATGTGAATAAAGTAGTGAAAGGCATATTTGCATGGGAGAATGGAGCTAGTTTCATTCCTAAGCTACATTCTGTGTGTGTGTATGTGTGTGCGTATATATACACATATATATATATATAATGCGTGCTCCATTTTTATCCTGCAAAATTCTACCAATATTAACCATTTATTAATTCAATATTAAGTGTTGTATGAGAAAGATGCATAACATATAGATGATCAAGTTCCCTGAGTGTCTACCAAGAAGGAAGAGCCGTGCTCAGCTCTGTATATGATACTGTTTTCCTTCTTCTTCCCTTTGCGACACACTGCAGCCAGGATGAATGGTCTTCCAGCTTTTCCTTGACTGAGTCTTAGTATGTGCTATATACCTGGCCTGAAATGTTCTTTACGTATGGTTAGTCTTTTGGACCATCCCCTTACTCCTCAAAGTCTCTCCTTAAATTAGGTCTTTTGCCTACTGTGTAAAGTTTAAAAAGTTGTAATTTGTCCACACAGAGGCTTGTCCATGAATATTCATACCAGCTTTACTCACAACACCCTCAAACTAGAAACAGTAAAATTATCCATGGAAAGGGGAATCTTTGTGCACTGTTAGTGGAAATGTAAATTGGCATAGCCACTATGGAGAAGAGTATGGAGGTTTCTCAAAAAAACTGAAACGAGAACCATATGATCCAGTAATTCCACCCTTGAGTACATATCCAAAGAAACCAAAGCACTAATTTGGAAAGGGACATGCACCTCAATGTTCACAGTAACATTATTTATAATTAGTAAGATATGGAAGCAACCTAAGGGTCCATCAACAGATGAATAGATTAAGTAGTCATGGTATATATACACAACAGAACACTACTCAGCTGTAAAAAAGCATAAAAGTTTGCATTTGCAACAACATGGATGGACCAGGAGGGAATTATGCAAGTAAAATAAGTTAGAGAGAAAGACAAATACGGTGTGATACCACATATATGTAGAACTTAAAAACTAAAACAAGCTAGTGGATGTAACAAAAAAGAAACAGATTCACAGATAGAGAGAACAAACTCACAGCTATCAGTGGGGAGAGGGAAACAGGAAGAGGTAAGATACTATATACAAAATAAATAAGCCATATTGTACAACACAGGGAACATAGCTGATATTTTATAACTATAAATGGAGTACAGCTTTTAAAAGTTGTGAATCACTATGTCACATACCTGGTATTTGCATAATATTATAGAGCAAATATACCTCAATAAAAAATAAAAATTAAAATCATCTATGAAATAGTGAATGATAATACAAATTGTGGTACATTCTTACAATAGAATACAGGTCAGTAATAAATAGAATAAATCCCTCATATACTTAATGATATGGATGAACCTCAAAAAATATATGGAGAGAAAGAAGCCAGTTTCAAATAATCCTATCTGTATGAAAGTCTACAAAAGACAATCTAATCTATAGTAATAGCAAATATATCTGGTTGCACAGGGTGGGATTGAGGGGGTCGGGGGGTGATAAGAAAGAATGCAAAAGATATTTTTGGGGTGATGGGAATGTTTTACACCTTGGCTGTGGATGGTTATACAGATGTATGCATCTATACATTTAAAACAGTACTTCTTATAATATGTAAACTCACTCCAATAAAGTTAAGAATGTATGTGGATTTCCAGATGTACTGTTTATTTGTTTATAAAGCTGGGATTCAATCCCAGGTTATTTGACTTTGGAGCCCATGTTCCAAACGACTATGCTAAGTGAGATTTTTGTTTGTTTGTTTTAAGTTAACATAAGAAAATCACTGTTGAATTTTAAAAATCTCTGTAAGAGAATGTGCATGTATGTGTAGTTAAGTGTTTTTCGATAAGATAGCCTTGGCTTAAGTCTTTCAGGCATCTTATTTTAGAACTGGATTCAGAATCCAATTATTAGTGATTCACATGAATCCATTTCCTTACTTCATGGTAAACAACACACTTTTGGTCTGAAATAGCACTGGCCCTGGTTGATCACTCCCTGTAATTACCAAGTTTACAGCTTGATAATTTTTATCTTTGTCTAAAATATCAATTGCAACCACAAAATATTAAGCTTAGTTAACCTGAAGGATAGCCAAACTCATTTGCTGAAAGAAGAGTTTTAAAAATACCCAAGGAAGTCCAGCCAGCCTGATTAGAATTAGCAAAATTGAGTTTCATCAGGTGATAACACAAAAAGAGACATCAACTCTCTCTTAAGTATACAAATTTTGCATATTGTTAAAAAATAAAATTTTATGCTTGTAGCTTTTATACTGTACATTAATGGCTAAAGAGCTGACAGGACATATGAACTACCTTCTGAACTACAATTAGTTCAGATTTCTGTCATTAGTTCCTATGCTAAAACAAATTTTCAAGATTTAGTAGGTTGATGTCAAGGTGATATTTAAACATTAAAATTAATTTGCAGAACAGTAGATCTGCGTTTATATATGATTATAGTATAGTCATTGATATGCAATTATGGAAATAAAAGGAAGACCTATTGTGCTAATTTCATTACAAAAGCCTTAATGCATTTTGTCTTGCTCACTCAGATAATTTAATTAACTTCACCCCTCAAACAGTATTCTAATTCACAATGTAGTTCTGTATCTTTATCCTTATTTTGCAGTAGAAAGCTGTGACATATGAAAATACACTTTAAGAGTCTTATCTTTGTCAAGACTCTTTTTATGTTTGGTATTTTCCAATTTCAAAGCACTTTTCATTCAACTCAGCCTGCTCATTATGTTTGGTATTTTGTTACCCACATTCTAAAAACCCAAGATACAAAAACTTTAATTGGTTTCTTCAAAGGCCAAAGAAAATATCAATAACAGACTCTCTACTAGAATAAGGTTCTTAAGACTGTGGCAAAACCACAAAACTACTCTAAACATAATTCCCTTCATTAACTAATTATATCTGGTAAAGAGGTAACAGCCATGTAGTACAACCATCATTTTAATTCTATTTTGAAGAAGGATTTTAAGTGTGAAACCACGTACATTTAAAACTTCTGTGTGCAGGGGTATAAAACAAAATTATCCCCAAAGTCTAACAAACCTAACACTACCATTCAAAGACTAGTAATGAGAAAACAACATTTTGTTTGCATTTTCATTAGCAGAAAATATTTTTAAATCTCACGTATTTAGTATGTATGAACAGAACACTCTGATGGGGCAAGTGAGGACTGTGAATACAAGACTCCAGATTGAGCAGTTATCAGGCAGATGGCTGTCAGGGGTCCTATATTGCTGTTCCCAGGTAGATATTTAGGTATATCATCCAAGAGACAAAAGAATAAAAGTAAAATCCCTAAATTACGTATGATTCATATCTTTTTTTTTATAAATGAGCAAGAAGGTAAGCTCATACATTCAATGATCAATATATGCAAAATGAAAGGTTTTAAGTTAATAAATAAATACGAGTTCATAGAGTAAAATGGAATAAAACTCAGAATAGTGAAAGAAACTCAGGTAGCATTTCTAGGGAGCAAATTTTATTAGGTAGGATCAAATGTATTTATATACCTCTCTGCATTTTAAAAGAACTACATGCTTTATTTCTGAAAACAGGATTGGGACCGAAGTCAAGCATCTGATTCGAATATCCCCTCCAACACTGACCAGATGAATAACATTTCACTTTGACCTTTTTTTGAAAACTTGATGTGCACATTTCCAATTAAGGCACATTATGGACTTTAAACATAGCTACCAACATCACATCAGCATGCTAGGTGGCAAAGATAAAATGTTATTTGTACAGTGAAATAATATGATAACAATATAGCTTTACTCTTTCAAATGGTAACACATCAGATATCACTTATATACGCAAAAAAAAAAAGCCCCACACATTTCAAAACTTTTAGTTTCAGTTCAACACATGGCATGCTTAATGGTTTCAGCACTTCTAAATTCTTTTTAAATAAGTGTTACAAACTGAAAGCAAGACAAATAGGTATTAAAAATATATTGGAACAACTTAAAATTACCAGCCCTACCAGTAGAAATAAAATGATGGCAATTAAAAGTAATAAAGGTTATTAAAAGTTAAGGGCCTTTGAGGCTAAGAAGTCATGTTAGACTGTCAATTGTTTTCTCCACAGTGGGAAATCAGTTAGAAATAAAAATTTAAAAATCTAGTAGTTTAGTTGTGGTCAAAGAAAGAGTCAGTGGGGGATGGGGAGGTTTCAGCAACATGCTGGTAGAAAAAAAGAGACTTACATAGTCTGGGAGGGCAGTGAAATGGAAGGCGTGGTAACCTCGCTCACTTAGTTGTCATTTTGATTTTCAATGACATTTTTTTCTTTCTTTCGCCTAGTAAAGATGACAGAAGTTCCTAATTTATTATCTGACGTCTATTCCTGTTCCTAGATTTAAGAGAGTTTAACTGTATAATATCAAGTTATCATATCCAAATACAGACACTTTGAAAAAAAAAAAAAACTATAGCATTGATGTTGCATGCATTCAATTAGACTTCTCATAGCTGCATCAGCAAACCAGGGCTATGGATGTGGGGGAAAGATTCAGTGAGCACAGCCCAGGAGACTGGGGGAAGAGATGTAGGAAATAGGTGAAGTGAAGTGAAGTCGCTCAGTCGTGTCCGACTCTTTGCGACCCTATGGACTGTAGCCTACTAGGCTCTTCTGTCCATGGGATTTTCCAGGCAATAGCCCTGGAGTGGATTGCCATTTCCTTCTCCAGGGGATCTAGGGCCCTCAAATTAAAGTATAAAGAGGGAGGGGTTCTTCCTGAAAGGCTCTGAGCCATGGATTCTAGAAGAATGCAGAATTCAGGCAAGCCCTCTCTAGGGCCCTAGGATCCATACACCTTTTTGTAAAAACAGAACTCATCAAAATGTATGTGGCATGCCACAGGAGAGATTCTTTCATTAGCTGCCTTCTGCTGCTCAGGCTGGGCTGCAGTTTAGATGGTGAGAGAAGGATCACTGACACCTTTATAAACATGAGCCTGAAAGACTGATTGGATTTGACTGGAGGGAGAAAAAGGTACAGCGTAAACTTCTGTTTCTGTAGGTAAATCACAGTGCAGCCAGATCACAGGAGGCAAAGTCATAGGACCTGGATATTTCCTTCTGCATCTGCTCTTTTGGTGTGCTTCATCATGTGTTGGGCTGGCCTGCTGACAGTGTGCAGGGAATATTTGTGAATAAGTAAATCAGGAAAAGAAAGAAAGAAAGTGAAGTCGCTCAGTCGTGTCCGACTCTTTGCGACCCCATGGACTGTAGCCTACCAGGCTTCTCTGTCCATCGGATTTTCCAGGCAAGGGTACTGGAGTAGGTTGCCAAATCAGGAGACTATGTAAATTAAATTCCTTGAAGAAAATCACCCAGATGGCAAAACCCTCACTTCAATGGTTGATTTGCACATTTTTAGGAGCACGAGGGGGTTATTAAAAAGAGCAGAAAGAAAAAAAAAAAATAGAAAAGATGTTTCATAAGAGCAAAGGGAAAAAAGGAGAAAGAAATACTAAAGAAACTCCCAAACAACTGAATGCCAAAGTTGTCTCCAGGCCTTGTAAATGTTGGTCAGGAGCAAAGATACTGGAATCTGGATTTTAGTTCTATAGTGGCAGATAACACATCTGTTGAAGTGGTTTCATGCAAATACTTTCCTATTTTCATGCATAATCTCAGATTTGATCGATGCATCATATTTATTCCATTTATTATTAAACTATCTTGGAAGAGGTTTAAAATCAAAAGGTGTTGTCTGAAACTTAGCTAGGATTATTCACAGGATGAACATATCAAAACAACATCCAGTTAGTTTTCATAGGTATGTATTCATTGAATTATGTTTATTTTAAAAAACATCTTCTACAAAAGGTATTTTATCTATATTAGATTATTATTATAAAGAAGCAGCAAGATAGAATCATCTTAGTTCAGTTAACGTTGTTAAAAGTTAAGCTACCGTAACATAAAAATGTTGATGAGTGGCTTCCAGGTTTGGGGCTGCCTTCACTGTGAACGGATCTCATGACAGGACTGTTTATAAATTGATCTCACTGTAAGGAGAGTGCAGAGAAAGGGGAAGAAAGTTCTCTGCATCCAGCTCATCTGTAACTCTGCTCTCAGAGAAACGCACAGAGGAGTCAGTCCTCCCTAGGCAACTTCCTTGCCTGAATGCAATCTGTTCATGCCAGTTAATGGAAGCCAGCAGTTGCTTCTGGAAGGAATGCCCTTCCAGGGGCCAGGAATCTAGGCCCATAACACATGTAGGTAAGAGTGGATCAAGTCTGCCTTGAACGGAGACCCACATCAGTCTAGATCTGATAGCATCTGGGAGTGTTCTCTAATTTAGATGGACCACAAGTGGGTAGGTTCAAAGATATGTAAGGACGCTGTATGAAAGGCACTTGGCAGGGTTTGGGGAAAGACTGATCTGTAGGGTGCTGGCTTCTCCCAAGTTACCAGTGAGAACTAAGACTATCAAGTCTATTGATGGCGAGACCCCCAAACCCAACTGGTTGCTAGACTGAGCTGTCTGCTTTGCCAGGTGAGAAAGAAGAAATCTGGACATTAATACTGACAGCCCCATTGGAGAAGAGTACCTGCCAACCAGTTTATGAAATTCTAGCAATTAAAAAAAAAACCCAACACCCAACTCTTCATACAAGTAAAATCACTCAACATGAGGCCATAGGAGCAAGCCCAGGGAAGCACAGGTGTTTTCAGATTTGTTTGGTACCTGCATCGCACTCAGCATTAGGACCAAGCCCAGTGGTAAGGGAGCACACCCAGGGTTGCAGGCTTCTGTTTGCAGGCAACTTCTGTAGCCTAAGGAGAAACACTTGGCCATGTGTTCCCACTAAGTAAGGCCTGCAAAAGCTGGCTGACCTAATTTAAAATATGAGCTCTCATTGCATGAACATTTTCCAAGCCTTCCCTATTTTTTGTTCATTCAGTTCTTATTCCATAAAGTCAGCCCATCTTTCTCCAGTCCTAGTGACCTGCATTCCCCAACCCCTGCCTGCCAGAGCCTCTGCCTTCATTGCTTTTATTTGTGGGATGCTAGGGAGGGGATGAGAATGCTTAGATAAGGGAAGAAAATGTCAAAAATTCTTATTATGATGATCATGTTTAGATGAAATATGGGGCTTGCCATCAACAAAATTACAAAACAATTCTGCTGGGAGTCCAGACCATTCAGGGTAATTCATCTATGAAAAAGCGAACTTTAATTGTTACTCTTGGCAGTAATCTAAGAGAAGAGTGAAATATTATACTAAATATTGCCACGTGCAATAGTAAAACGCTCTTTGCCCCCTGCCAGAAGCAGTGGATAGCCCCCTTCAGACTCAGGTTTGGATCTGGTGAGATTCAGTCTAAAGCCTCTGCTTCCCCCTCTCCAAAACCAACAGAGGTTTTCAAAAGAGTTGCGTTTTTTATTAGAACCATTTGCTCTTTTTAAGTTGCCAAAAAGGAATAAGTAAAACTAAGACTTTTATTTGGGTTAAAGTTGATTACTCAGCTTCATGGAGGTCAATGTACTTAGTCTAAGAACCTTCTACTAAGAAGTTCATTGCAGTGTTGAACCAACCAAGGTTATGTTTTCATCCCTTCCCCCACCCCATCTTGCTCCCCAAACTCAACCCCTTGACTGCCTGAATTTATAGTAGGGGTTGGAAGCATGTGGAAGCTAATCAAAAGGAAACATACATATGGCAAATTACATCCTGGATTTTCTCGAACAACTGAACTTTCAAATGTTTTTTATGCTGCACATAGCATTTACTATTTTGGGACTGTGTCTTGATTTGGGCTTCAGAAAATATGATCCCAACTGGTATTTACAATGCTTTCGATTAAAAGCTCATTGAACACTGCTGCATTATATAGTTTACAAGCATGGAAAGGTATTTGATAATACTCAAAAGAAGAGGGCTAGTCTTTATCTTTTCAAAAAGTGAAGTCTTCAGTGAAGATGTTAGTCAAAGAACTCTTTTATATGGCACTGGTTAACTGGCATATTGAAAGGTTTTGGCAAAGCATGAGACTCTAATAAGCTCCTTGCAAATAATTTTTAAAATTACACGTTACATTTTCAGCATGAATATTTATATATATTGAGTATAATACACTATGGATATATGGATTTCATACATAAGATATTCTATGT
>SJYX01013521.1:98453-134990 GCA_006410675.1 Oreotragus oreotragus | reverse complement strand
AGGGAACCTGGAAACGCGAGCGGGGATGGTAGGTGTTTTGGACCCGCCGGGCCGCCGTCGTTTCCAGAAAGGGTTTGACTGGAGGAACCTCTGGAGCAGCTGTGAGTTTGAGGGGGGGTTTGAGGAAAAGGGGAGGCTTTGGGAGATGAAGGGGCGGGGGCTGGGTACCTTCGAGAAAGGGAGGGGGGGTGGAAGGGGAGGCGTGGAAATCAGCTCCTTGTCTGGACTGGTCCCGCTGGAAGGAGAGGCTGTGAGGGGAGCCTGTGGCGTGTCAGCCGCAGGGCTCAGAAAACTTACCTACTGTCCCTGCCTCCTCACCGCCAGCACCCCTCAACCCAGGGCCTGGGGCTCTGGGGGCCGGAGCTGCCCTGGAGGGGGTACAGACTCTGGTCCTCTGCGCCTTGTAAGCTCCGTGAGGTAGGAGCCCAAACGAGAGGTGGTGGGTGAATCTCCAGCTCCCTCCGCCCTCATCTACCTCCCCACCCCCATCTTCCTCTTTAATCATTAACAGCCCTGGAATTAAGGGGCTCAGACCTGAAGTCCTTCCTATGCACCTTTGCTGTATACGATAACCATCTGTGCCTGAGGTGATGGGGCTGGAAGCTTTGCCCGTATCCTGTATAGGAAGTGGGACAGAGTGACAAATGTATTGGTTTTTTTTTTTCCCATTCCCCCACCCGCTCCCCCCCCCCCATCTTCTCTCGTGCAGAGCCCTCCTTTCCACTTTAATTCTCCGTGACTATGTGGTAATTGTGGTGTTTTTTTTTTTTTTTTTTCTTTATTGCTTGATATCTTGCTTACCTCTTTTGAATTTGGTGTTCCACCTCCATCCCAGGTCTTAACTGCAAGCTTTGTAATACTTCAGTTACAAGCTGTCTGTCTTTGGGAGTACCTCTCAATCCGTGGTTGCTCCCGATTAAATGAGCGTTTTATCCTCTGAATACTGGAATTCCAAAGCCCTTGCAAAGATTCCTAAATGGCATCATAGCCCAGGAATCAAGGTCTTTTGCTCTAAATACTTTATGTGTGAGGAATTTAAATGTTGTCAACTCTTTCCAAAATGATTTGATGTTAGGCTAATTCTAGATTTCTTGTTTCTCTCCACCCACACTTCATGATGCGCTTTGGAGAACAGAAAACTCCGTATTACTCTTTTGTTTCTACAATTGGACAATAGCTCTCTTATTTTTTCTTTTGTGTGTCTGGCACACAAGTCTTCAGTGACACATTTGGCTTGTGCAGATTTCCATCTTATTATTTAGTTTATTCTTTGTGTATAGGTGGTCTTACATGAGACAGCATGATTTGCTTAGTTTTCTTTCAGGGAAGAATACAAACCAGTAACGAATGTGAAAAAATTATTTAGCAAAGAATGATTCGAAAAGAAGATCTCTTTGTTGATGTTTTGTTGATTTAAGGGAGGGGAAAAGTAGTGCTTCTTTACCCTGTAGTACGGATTTCAGAGTGAAGTGTAATGATTCCTACTTTGGTGTTGATATTTTCTTTGGAAGTCTTTTTGAGTCTGGAACTGTTTTCTAAAGAACTTGAAGAAGTGGTTCCCAAATTTTAGGGATCCTTTGATGATTAGAAAGTGTCTGTAAATCCTGTTCTTTTGTAACTGAGTTTATGTGCATATTACTAGAATTATCATAACGGGTTCCATCCTACTCATCAGGGCTTTCAGGCCTGATAAAACAATATTTAATGCTTTCATTGTACAAGTAACAGCATGTTTGGATGTTTCACAGAAATGCAACAAAAGAAAAAAATGACTACTGTTCTCACCTTAACTGATTTGGAATCATTGAATCAAAAGTCCAAACTTCATTCAACAAACATTTATTGACAGGCTACTATTTGCTAGCCAGTATTTTAGGCAGTGAGCATACAAAGAGGAGCATAGCAGTAAGGTCCATGCTCTCATGGAGCATACATTGGAGTGGGGTGGGGACAGATACATAAGCAAATTGGATTTTGATAAGAGCTGAAGAAAGTCAGCTCATATCTGTGATTGTGAGTGCTGTGATAGGAAGTGTCTGACTGAGATACAGTCGACCTTTCTGAGAAGGCAGCACTGAAGTTGAGCTTTAAATAAAAAGGAGCCAGCCTCACAAAAATACAGGAGGAACCTTCCAGGTTTAGGGACTAGCTTGTGCAGAAACTGGGCTGGAGTATGGCAAGTTCCAAGGAGTGGGAAGAAAGGGATGGTGAAGAGGAGGTTGGGGAGGATTAGGGGTAGGAGTAATAGCTAGAGCCTCGTGATCAAAAAGAAGAGTGAAAAGAGTCTAGGTCAGAGAGATGGAGGCTGAGCTCAGAATGCTATGCTATGCTAAGTCTCTTCAGTCATGTCCGACTCTCTGTGACCCCATAGACAGCAGCCCACCAGGCTCCCCCGTCCCTGGGATTCTCCAGGCAAGAACACTGGAGTGGGTTGCCATTTCCTTCTCCAATAGATAGGCAAAATAAGAGCAAGAAGGAGAAGGATATAGAAAATGATGTTACTTTTAATTCTGTTGTTTTTCCCAGAGTCTTGCCACGTACTATTTTAAGGATACTCTTAGAGTGTTGTCTGGAGAAGGGAACAGCTACCCACTCCAGTATTTTGGCCTGGAGATTTCCATGGACTGTATAGTCGGACACAACTGAGCGACTTTCTACTTAGAGTATTGTAGGGGAAAAAAGGTCACCCTGCTGAGAGTGGGAGAGGAGGAGGCAGTGGTCATCTGGGTCTTTTCTGGCAGATGAATCTCAAGCCATGAGTTAATTCAGTGGGATGTTCAATTGAGAGGTTGCCTTTTTCCTTACAGGATTTTGTCTTATATGCTTTTTAAAATTGCATAATAGGTACCCCAAATGTGTTCTAGTGTATGACTCCTCTTTTGCTTCTAGCTGTAAATTTAGGGCTGAAGATTGGGCAGATGATAATAAAATGTCCCTGTTGGTCTACAAGAGGACCATTACAATCGAAGTTTGAAGTTGTTTTTTGTAGGAAGGCAGATTTTATGTTGTGCTATTTCCATTTTTGTCTGGTCTGCCTGATGACTAATAACATTCAGCTGAGGTGTGTGTGTAGGTTGGTGCTAAAAGTTCACTCTGGATTACATTAGATAAGTGACCATTGTGGGCATAATCCCACTCTGTCGGCATCTTTGGGCTGGCATGTAACCAAGTGATGTAACCCACTTTTGCCGTCTGTTGGGGCCATTCATCTCTAGTAGCCAGTTGCTTCTCAGCCTCACCTTGACCAGACTGTCCACTTGAGAGGCCCAATCAGGACTCCTCCTTGATTTGGCCCTGTTGAGCCAAATGTTTCAGTGGGCTGAAACAGTTAGAATATGCTGTTTTCTTCTTTTGAACACCACAACAGTGACTAGTGTGTTCTTTGAGTGAATTGGCTCTTTGAGCTAGGCAGTTGAGAGACTTAAATGTTGCTTGGGCTGTTTGTAGTAAAGTTAGTATCAGAAATGCTATGTAAAACTTTTTCGTGTTTGCGAAAAATGAATCAGAAATTTTGGACTTGTCACCTGTTTTAAGTTCTAGCATGAGTAGATGGATTATCAAAAGTAACTTGAATAGTACTGGGGGTAATGAAGGGGTTGGAGTTGAGCCTGAACTGACTTACTGAATCCAAACTTGAATGTAAATAGGAAATCTTTGGTTAGCAAGCAAGTGAACAGCTAGAATTATACAAACAATAGATTCTACCCTTTATACTGCAGAGAAACTCAAAGAACTGAGAACTGATTATATATGGGGGCTTCCCTGGTAGCTCAGATGGTAAAGAATCTGCCTGCAATGCAGGAGACCTGGATTCAATCCCTGCATCAAGAAGATCCCCTGGAGGAGGGAATGGCTACCCACTCCAGTATTCTTGCTTGGAGAATTCCATGAACAGAGGTGCCTGATGGGCTACAGTCCATGGGATTGTAAAGAATCAGACATGACTGAGTAACACTTTAACTTACACATACACACAGGCTTCCCAGGTGGCTCTAGTGGTAAACAACCTGCCTGCCAGTGCAGAAGATGTAAGAGACTCGGGTTTGATCCCTGGGTCGGATCCCTCCCCTGGATCCCCTGGAGGAGGGCATAGCAACCCACTCCAGTATTCTTGCCTGGAGAATCCCATGGACAGGACCCTGGTGGGTGACAGTCCATCAGGTTGCAAAGAGTTGGACAGGACTGAAACGACAGCACACATGTGCACGCACACATACACACACACATGCACACATGTGGCTTTGGTCTAGGTTGTATCCTAATATTGGATTTTAATCTAGCTAATGGATTATTAAGCTGTCCACTATTCATCTTCAGTTATAACTTGAGTATGAAAATACCCTGTAGGCCGAAATTTCATCAGTCAGTTTGGAGACTGATGGCTCTTATTTGTGAAATGAGTTGGATAGGTAAGAGGGGAACTTGAATACAGGGAGAAGCCATTGACTCCTGCATTAGCCACTAATTGTGTTTGGGGAAAGAATCTACAAACCTAAATGAATTTAGATTCTCAGAGCTGAACTGGCCTTTTAATCTAGAGTACCAGTGAATTTGTTAAACTTCTGGGGCTTTTGGACAAACTAATCTGAAAGAAGAGTTGATGCCACTTACTTTTGGAGTTGTGGGTTTACATTGCATTAGATGACTTAAAATTAATCTGATTTTGCTACTGTTTTGTGCTGCAGTAAGAAGAGTTAATTGTACACTGGCTGCCAGTTGTTTTAAGGTGAAGATGTGGTAACTCTGAGTGAAACAATGGTAATTACATGGTGACTCCTGTTCCCCCAGCTCTTGATTACTTACAGCTACCTCTTTGTGTCTATTTACAGATGTTACCAGTGAACCAGGATCAATTCTCCCTAAATGTCGGAACAGTGTTCTGAAGTTCTCTGCACAATGAACCAGAGTGTTTCATTGAGTTAGTGTCTTTCAATTCAAATCTAGTTTTACCAGTTCTTACATCTATTTTTCTTGGTGATGGAGGAACCTAATTATTTTGGGGGGGGAAGGAGATTACTATAGCACCTGTCTTATTCAATTAGTGAATGATTACAAGTAAGAACTTAGCATATTAATTATCTGAAGTGGCTCAAACTAATCTTTTGAAGTTGTGATGTGTAGAAAGGGGAAAATGGGAGGGGAGAAATGCCAAATCTTCTTCTTTAAAATGAAACTATTTAAATACCATACATCAGACTAGGGAAGCTCAGTAAAGGGATCTTGAGGTGTTGAATAGCCCTTGTACCAAAATAAATCATTATGGTCAGTGAGTGCCCTGATACCAACCTGATTATATGAAAAAAGTAGGCATCATGTTGATGACTACTGACTTCCTGAGGGCCTGTCCTTGCTCAGCATTGTCCTTTGACTGAAGTGGGTTGTTGGGTTTTGGGCTGGATTGCATCATGGAAGCTTAGGTTGCATACTGCTGCAATGCATAATCCTTGTTCCTGTTCTCCCTGCTCTGCTGGAGGATTCAGCCTCAGGACCTGGGGACTGAAAATGATTCTGTCACCAAGGCCTGAAAATCCAGACCAGATATGATGACTGACCAAGGATCTTGCGTAGCATCACTGCATAGTGTAGGACTTGTCATTTTTGCCTTAATCTCTGCGGGTCAGTCTAGGATACAGTGTTTTGGAAAAACTTGCTCTCATTATTTTAAAAGTAGATCACTTCTACCATATCAAGATCACAGAGTTTGGTTATAGCTTTTAGCTCTTTTTGGTTGATGAAGTATTTGGATTCTGCAATGTTTGCCTAAAAGTGAGTTGATGTGTGACCTATAACTTTGATTCTGAACAAGACTCAAGTCATAGCATTTACTATATTGAATGCATTTAATTCTTTGTCCAGCTAAGAATAAGCAGAAAGAAGACCCTCAAAGAATCTTCGAATATCTGGCATGATAATTTTTCAAACTGGGCTGTGTAGAGCCCTCTGAGGGGTCATTTCTGGAGTATATCCGTGGTAGACATGGAAAACCCCCTCATCTTGGTGTCTACCTTCCATTTCACTGCTCCTGCTCCCCACCACCACACCCACGTTTGACTCTGCTAAAGTTGCTGTTACATTGGCTTTCCCCATAACATTTCAGTTGATCAGAATGTTTTGAGGCTGAAAACAGATCGAAAAGCAGAAGGTAAATGGGAATCTATAAAGGTTAGTAAACTTGCTTAAAGTTACAAAGAAGATACTGGCAGGTATAGGACTTCTCTGCACTGATTTTGTTTTCTCATTTACACTGCCTTAAATATATCCTTGTAGGCACTCAGTACAGTTTGTTTGCGTTTAATTGAATCCTTGGTGTTTGGTCTCTTCTATATGCTGTCCAGAATGCCTATACAAAATGCTGACATGCATATTCCCATTTCCAGTGACCTTTCTTGGAATATGAACAGGAAAATCCAGATATATCCATGGACAAAACATTTTTAGAATGGCTCTGTGAAAATATATACAATTGCTTTGTTCTTAAAAAAAAAAAAAANTGATTATATATGGGGGCTTCCCTGGTAGCTCAGATGGTAAAGAATCTGCCTGCAATGCAGGAGACCTGGATTCAATCCCTGCATCAAGAAGATCCCCTGGAGGAGGGAATGGCTACCCACTCCAGTATTCTTGCTTGGAGAATTCCATGAACAGAGGTGCCTGATGGGCTACAGTCCATGGGATTGTAAAGAATCAGACATGACTGAGTAACACTTTAACTTACACATACACACAGGCTTCCCAGGTGGCTCTAGTGGTAAACAACCTGCCTGCCAGTGCAGAAGATGTAAGAGACTCGGGTTTGATCCCTGGGTCGGATCCCTCCCCTGGATCCCCTGGAGGAGGGCATAGCAACCCACTCCAGTATTCTTGCCTGGAGAATCCCATGGACAGGACCCTGGTGGGTGACAGTCCATCAGGTTGCAAAGAGTTGGACAGGACTGAAGCGACAGCACACATGTGCACGCACACATACACACACACATGCACACATGTGGCTTTGGTCTAGGTTGTATCCTAATATTGGATTTTAATCTAGCTAATGGATTATTAAGCTGTCCACTATTCATCTTCAGTTATAACTTGAGTATGAAAATACCCTGTAGGCCGAAATTTCATCAGTCAGTTTGGAGACTGATGGCTCTTATTTGTGAAATGAGTTGGATAGGTAAGAGGGGAACTTGAATACAGGGAGAAGCCATTGACTCCTGCATTAGCCACTAATTGTGTTTGGGGAAAGAATCTACAAACCTAAATGAATTTAGATTCTCAGAGCTGAACTGGCCTTTTAATCTAGAGTACCAGTGAATTTGTTAAACTTCTGGGGCTTTTGGACAAACTAATCTGAAAGAAGAGTTGATGCCACTTACTTTTGGAGTTGTGGGTTTACATTGCATTAGATGACTTAAAATTAATCTGATTTTGCTACTGTTTTGTGCTGCAGTAAGAAGAGTTAATTGTACACTGGCTGCCAGTTGTTTTAAGGTGAAGATGTGGTAACTCTGAGTGAAACAATGGTAATTACATGGTGACTCCTGTTCCCCCAGCTCTTGATTACTTACAGCTACCTCTTTGTGTCTATTTACAGATGTTACCAGTGAACCAGGATCAATTCTCCCTAAATGTCGGAACAGTGTTCTGAAGTTCTCTGCACAATGAACCAGAGTGTTTCATTGAGTTAGTGTCTTTCAATTCAAATCTAGTTTTACCAGTTCTTACATCTATTTTTCTTGGTGATGGAGGAACCTAATTATTTTGGGGGGGGAAGGAGATTACTATAGCACCTGTCTTATTCAATTAGTGAATGATTACAAGTAAGAACTTAGCATATTAATTATCTGAAGTGGCTCAAACTAATCTTTTGAAGTTGTGATGTGTAGAAAGGGGAAAATGGGAGGGGAGAAATGCCAAATCTTCTTCTTTAAAATGAAACTATTTAAATACCATACATCAGACTAGGGAAGCTCAGTAAAGGGATCTTGAGGTGGTGAATAGCCCTTGTACCAAAATAAATCATTATGGTCAGTGAGTGCCCTGATACCAACCTGATTATATGAAAAAAGTAGGCATCATGTTGATGACTACTGACTTCCTGAGGGCCTGTCCTTGCTCAGCATTGTCCTTTGACTGAAGTGGGTTGTTGGGTTTTGGGCTGGATTGCATCATGGAAGCTTAGGTTGCATACTGCTGCAATGCATAATCCTTGTTCCTGTTCTCCCTGCTCTGCTGGAGGATTCAGCCTCAGGACCTGGGGACTGAAAATGATTCTGTCACCAAGGCCTGAAAATCCTGACCAGATATGATGACTGACCAAGGATCTTGCGTAGCATCACTGCATAGTGTAGGACTTGTCATTTTTGCCTTAATCTCTGCGGGTCAGTCTAGGATACAGTGTTTTGGAAAAACTTGCTCTCATTATTTTAAAAGTAGATCACTTCTACCATATCAAGATCACAGAGTTTGGTTATAGCTTTTAGCTCTTTTTGGTTGATGAAGTATTTGGATTCTGCAATGTTTGCCTAAAAGTGAGTTGATGTGTGACCTATAACTTTGATTCTGAACAAGACTCAAGTCATAGCATTTACTATATTGAATGCATTTAATTCTTTGTCCAGCTAAGAATAAGCAGAAAGAAGACCCTCAAAGAATCTTCGAATATCTGGCATGATAATTTTTCCAACTGGGCTGTGTAGAGCCCTCTGAGGGGTCATTTCTGGAGTATATCCATGGTAGACATGGAAAACCCCCTCATCTTGGTGTCTACCTTCCATTTCACTGCTCCTGCTCCCCACCACCACACCCACGTTTGACTCTGCTAAAGTTGCTGTTACATTGGCTTTCCCCATAACATTTCAGTTGATCAGAATGTTTTGAGGCTGAAAACAGATCGAAAAGCAGAAGGTAAATGGGAATCTATAAAGGTTAGTAAACTTGCTTAAAGTTACAAAGAAGATACTGGCAGGTATAGGACTTCTCTGCACTGATTTTGTTTTCTCATTTACACTGCCTTAAATATATCCTTGTAGGCACTCAGTACAGTTTGTTTGCGTTTAATTGAATCCTTGGTGTTTGGTCTCTTCTATATGCTGTCCAGAATGCCTATACAAAATGCTGACATGCATATTCCCATTTCCAGTGACCTTTCTTGGAATATGAACAGGAAAATCCAGATATATCCATGGACAAAACATTTTTAGAATGGCTCTGTGAAAATATATACAATTGCTTTGTTCTTAAAAAAAAAAAAAATCTGTGAAACAAATTTGTTTCCAGTTAAACATTTACTTTATATCTACTTGATGACTACCTAGTGGCTGCCTTTAAACAGGAAGGGAAGTCAAGGAATACCACTCCAGTGAGGGTGCTAGGACTCTAGCAGCATGTGTTCTGGGTGGCAAGATTATAGACATGCTACAAGTTCCAGATTCTCAGAGTGGTGACGTTTTCTTTATTCTAAGTGAGTACAGTTCAAAAGTAAGGAGTGATGCGTTCATTTTAAAGGGTATTTCTGTGATTCTTTTTCTCCTAGTAAATTAGTTTTTCTTTGAAATAACTAGTCACTTGTCCAGTCATTTACTCAAAACAATTGGTTATAGCTGATGTCAATGGTAGGAGAATTTTGCTTGGGGGTTTACTAACATTATATGAAAGAGAAACGTCTAAAGACCTTTCCAGAGGCATTTAGATATGTGGGTTCAGTTGCTTGGGAGGAGAACATTTCAGGAAGCAGGCCTTCGGGAGTGTAGAGTGGCAATGATGATATTGTGGGCCATGTGCACGGGGTGAAGAGAAATTCCATTGGTTGTCCAGCTGGGAAAAGGTGGAAATTGCTAACAGTGGCACTTGATCGGAGAAAAGTGGGTCAGGAAGGAACAGGCCCACAAGGTTGCCCAGTGCTGGACAACACCATTTACAAGGAGGGGAATGGGGACCTTTGGAGTTGGGTGATCCAGTGCCCTTGATCAGGTCTCTGACGATAGTACTCTCTCCCCTGATTGAAAAGTGTGTTTGTTCCTGATGGGAAGGGATGAGTGCACTGATGCAGTGTCTGGTTTGACCAGATTGGCCTTCAAGATTGACTAGTTAGTCATGATTGATTGCTTAAGCCTAACTTCTTTGAGATCTCTCTTTTGACTTTTGTTTTTGACAAATAAGAAGTTGGCAAACACGGGAACATATTGTTCCTGAGTCCATTAGAGTTTGAGTTAAGTACATAATACTGTGTGGTGGTGATTGTCATTTTAACACTGTCTGTTATCCAAAGGGAACAGTTAGATGTAAACTATTGAGGTAATTCATGATTCTCTCATGGGGACTAAATGTGAGTTAAACCACAACTAAAATAATTAAAATATATTTTGACTTCATATTTCTGTAACATTACATAGTGTCTTTAGCAGGTCACATTAAATCGTTAGTCTTTTAAAAGAAATTTTATTCTACCAGGTACTTGTGAATCTGACATAAGGCCAGATTTTCTTTTAGTGCTGAAAATGGCAAGTACTGCTCTGAATTGGTGACAGCTACAGATTTAATGATTAGATCAAGGGAGGTGGCTTCAATTAAATAAATATCAGTTAAGTTGGTTGTAATATGGACCTTTTCTCCTGAGGTTAATTATGCTGTCCCTTCAACAATTCTCTGACATCACTGAGAATCCAACGATTCACTTCTGACACAAACTGCCTGGAGTTTGTGCAGATCCCACAGGTTAATGACTCAGTCTCAGGAGACTGCCCCACTTCAAGTGCCAGCTGCAAGTATCAGGTTGTCTCAAATTCCTCCTTGCACTTTTGCCTGGCAGACCTCACATTTAGGGGTTCTCATGACCACCCTCCCCCACAATGGATAATTTGCTGGAACATATGACTTATTTAGCTGGTAAAACATGATATTTATGAATTCAGTTTCATTTTAAAGGCTACAACTCAGAAACAGCCAAATGGAAGACCTGAATAGGGCAAGATTTGAATTAGGGGCACAGAGCTTCCATGTCCCCTCTGGGCATGCCAGCCTCCCAGCACATCAGTGTATTCATCAATCCTGAAGCTCCCCTGTGTGCTAAGTTGCTTCAGTCATGTCTGACTCTTTGCAACCCTATGGACTAGCCTGTCAGGGTCCTTTGTCCATGGGATTCTCTAGGCAAGAATACTGGAGTGGGTTGCCATGCCCTTCTCCAGGGGATCTTCCCAACCCACGGATCAAACCTGCATCCCTTACGTCTGCCTGTATTGACAAGCAGGTTCTTTACCACTCGTGCCACCTGGAAGCCATAAGCTTCCCTCAGTTCAGTTCAGTCACTCAGTCATGTCCTACTCTTTGCAACACCGTGGACTGCAGCACACCAGGCTTCCCTGTCCATCAGCAACTCCTGGAGCTTGCTCAAACTCATGTCCATCGTGCTGGTGATGCCATCCAACCGTCTTATTCTCTGTCATCCCCTTCTCCTGCCCTCAATCTTTCCCAGCATCACGGTCTTTCCAGTGAGTCAGACCTTCGCATCAGGTGGCCAAAGTATTGGAGCTTCAGCTTCAGCATCCATCCTTTCAATGAATATTTAGGACTGATTTCCTTTAGGATTGACTGGTTTGATCTCCTTGCAGTCCAAGGGATTGTCAAGAGTCTTTTCTAACACCACAGTTCAAAGGCATCAATTCTTTGGTACTCAGCTTTCTTTATGGTCCAACTCACATCCATATATGACTACTGGAAAAACCATAGCTTTGACTATACGGAAGCTCCCCTAGCCTTGTTTCAGTTGCAGTTCCTTTATGTAGGCATAATTTATTAAAGTATTGACCTTGGTTGATGAAACTTCAGCCACCCTTCCCTTCCTTAAGGGCTAAAGGTGGGACTGAAAGTTCTAGTCATATGCCTGGGCTTTCTGACAAAGGTAGCTTCTCTTCAAACTATCAAAAAGAAACTCAGATGTGGTCCAAACCCTGCTCCTTAATGAATAACAAGAAGTCTATCTGTAAAGGAATTCCAAGGGTTTTAGGACCTTTGGTAGTAACTGGGGACAAAGACCAAATATGTTTTTTATTATACCACATTAGTATTCCAGTTATATCCCAAAAGTAGGAATAAGGTTGCAAGTGTGCTCAATCGCTCAGTCCTGTCCAACTCTTTGCAACTCTTAGTCTCCTCTCTCCATGGAGTTCTCCAGCCAACAATACTGGAGTGGGTTGCTACTTCTCCTTGAGTGGATCTTCGCTACCCAGAGATTGAATCCCATCTCCTTGCATTGGCAGGCAAATTCTTTACCACTGAGCCACCAGGAGTAAGGTTACTGAAAGTTGATTTCGGTGATAAGTAACAATAGGCATTTAGTTTTAATTTGATGGTTTTTTTTTTTTTTTTTTTGTGTCAAGAGAGTGCAAATTGCATAGTTTCAGATTACAAGGAGCAAACTCTTCCCTCAATCAGTATGAAATGGTACTCAGAATGTGTTATATATATTTTAAAATTTAATACATTCATTCCCTAATGCAATAAAGAAGCTCACTTTTAGAAAATTAGATACACAGAAATCATATTTCCTTTCACTGTGAATTTAAAGTTTCAGGTGTACATAGTGCACAGGTAAGAGCATCTGTGTAGAGTCTGGGTTTGCATCTGAACTTTACCATGTACTTGTCACTTGACCTTGGATGAGCCACTTAGCATCTCTAAGCCTTGTTTTCTTCATGTATTTAAGTGAAAATAATCACAGTAAATAGTTGTGAGGAGTCAGTAAGACATTTGCAGGACATGGCACAATGCCTGGCATATAGATAAACATTTAATAATGTTAGTTATTATTAACTGCCTGCATGTACAGTGAAATTCACATGGATTGGCAGCTTCCAACAGGCCAGGAAATATACCATTTTGCCTTCTCTTATATGGGAAGTATGGGACAGTGTATAAAACGTTGCTGGGCACATAGGAGACACAAGTTATCACTTGAAAATAAAACCTGGTCTGGGTATCTGGGAAATACTGGAGTAACTGTAATGGAAACTTCCAGCTTGTTTCCAAAGCTAGCCTAAAACCCAGAGATGGAAAATCTTCCTCCTGAAACCATATAGAGCATGCATGAATCTAGCAATGGGGACAGGAGATCAGTGGCTAGGATATTGTTGGATCCAAAAGTGGGAAACTGATCCAGGAGACATTTGTATCATTGGCAGCATGCCTTGAGATTCAGTGAGGTTGGGAAAACCACATGAGAGTTCAGGAAGGAAGCAACAGGTTTATTTCAGCCCATCAAGACACTTTTTGAGAGTCCACTAGCAAATACCATGTTTTGTGTATTGCTTCTCAGAGAAAATGAAAAACCTGGATCTGCTGTCAAAGGGCTTAGCAACTCCTTGAAGTTCACTTCTTGGGGAAGTCCCCAAGGACTAATTCTCCCTTTATCTTACCCATCTGTAGATTCAACTTTAGCAGACCACCATTGGACTAAGTTCTAGTATAGAGTCTGCCACCAGTTCTGTGTGTCCTTGGGCAAGTTACACCCCCTCTATGAGCCTGTTTTCCTTAGCTGCAACGAAGGATTTGGTACTAAATCACTGTTCCCCAAAGTGTGGCTTTGGTTACATTGTTAGTATATGTGCTGCTGAAATGAGTGTACAAAGGGGTGTTTTTTTATACTCTTGATGGTACATGAGATGATTTTTGCCCGATGAATACTTTTTATCCTATATTTTTATTAACATGTATTTAATGAAAGTAACTAGCATATTAGACCTATGACTTCGTGGATAATGTTACTTTCAGTTCAGTTTAGTCGCTCAGTCGTGTCTGACTCTTTGCAACCCCATGAATCGAAGCACGCCAGGCCTCCTTGTCCATCACCAACTCCCGGAGTTTACTCAAACCCATGTCCATCGAGTCGGTAGGGTGATATTAAAGTGGATTTTTTTTATCCTTTCAAGAAAAACCTTAGAGGAACAATAGTTGGGATGGTAAGCGGGTATAGAAGATCATAAAAGTTGTGTAGGAATAGCTGATGTGTTTATAAGTTCTAAGACTAAGTAATTCTAGTGCAGTGCCATACTTTCATAAAGACTTTGTGGTGATGGACTCGATAGGTCTAAATTTGAGTGGCTTTAAAAAACTTGCCTAACTTAAGCAAATTGACAAATTTATTTGTATACATTCATGGTGAAAATCCTATAAGTTGTATAGAATTTAAATTAGCATAGACTTTAGAAGTGGTGGCTTTTTTTTTTAATAACAAAGAATGAATAATGTTGCTTCCTTTCACTTTTAGCAGATTCCTCAAAACCTGGATTGATCTTTAGTTCTCTTCACTCCTTGTTGTGGAACTCCCTAAGACAGGAGTTAGGGGTTCCCATTTGTTCTGTTGGGGAGGAAGAAAAAGCCACCCCCATCTCTTGAATGCATGCCTGTGCCTGCTTTCTCTGTTCTGGAGATGCTGAGGCTGCCCCATCCTAATGATCTCTGCCTTACTTCTTCCTGGAAGCCACTTTAAAGGTGTAGTGTGATGTGTGCCCTAAAATGAACATGAATTCTGAGGCAAGGTTTTTGAAAATTTCATATCACTTTTTGTTGTATTGGTTTTCACACTGTGGGAATCTTGAGAAGTAAAACGAGCAGTGGTAGCAGTGAAATAAACTTGTGGGAGGTACTTTCTTTTTAAGCAAAACCCAGAAAAAATAGTGCAGTCTTGATTGTGTAGTAGGAGCCAAGAAATCTGCTTTCAGATGTAGTCTATGGTTTAGATTTTTTTTTTTACCTTGACATTTTTCTGTGTGTCTTAACACTGTCATCATTCATTATCTACATTTAGTTGTTGACCTCTCTTCTGTAAATGATACTGTTCTGTTTCGTTCACAACGTAAAGGGCCATTCATCTGATATAGCATCTTGTAATAAATTGTTGCATGTTTCAAACTGTAGTTTTTTTAAATTGCTATAAAGATGGTTTCAAGTCTTTTATTTTTCTGAGCCATGTGTGATAATAGTCAGTTTAGTTCAGTCGCTCAGTTATGTCTGACTCTGCAACCCCATGGACTGCAGCATGCCAGGCTTCCCTGTCAATCACCAGCTCCTGGAGCTTGCTCAGACTCCTGTTCCTCGAATCGGTGATGCCATCCAACCATCTCATCCTCTGTCATCCCCTTCTCCTCTGGCCTTCAATCTTTCCCAGCATCAGGGTCTTTTCCAGTGAGTCAGATCTTCACATCAGGTGGCCAAAGCTTTAACATCACTCCTTCCAATTAATATTCAGGGCTGATCTCCTTTAAGATCGACTGGTTTGATCTCCTTGCAGTCCAAGGGACTCTCAAGAGTCTTCTCCAGCACCACAGTTAAAAAGCATCAATTGTTCAGCACACAGCATTCTTTATGGGCCAACTCTCAAATCTGTACATGACTACTGGAAAAACCACAGCTGTGACTAGCTGGACCTTTGTCAGCAAAGTAATGTCTCTGCTTTTTAATGTGCTATCTAGCTTTTCTTCCAAGGAGCAAGCTTCTTTTAATATCATGGCTGCAGTCACCACCTACAGTGATTTTGGAACCCAAGAAACTAAAGTCTGTCACTGTTTCCATTGTTTGCCCATCTATTTGCCATGAAGTGATGGGACCGGATGCCATGATCTTAATTTTTGGAATGTTGAGTTTAAACCAACTTTTTCACTTTCCTCTTTCACTTTCATCAAGAGGATTTTCAGTTCCTCTTCACTTTCTGCCATAATGGTGCTTGTCTGAGGTTATTGATATTTCTCCCAGCAATCTTGATTCCAGCCTGCACTGCATCCAGCCCAGCGTTACTCATGATGTACTCTGCATAGAAGTTAAATAAGCAGGGTGACAATATACAGCTTTGACGTACTCCTTTTCCTATTTGGAACCAGTCTGTTGTTCCATGTCCAGTTCTAACTGTTGCTTCCTGACCTGCATACAGATTTCTCAGGAGGCAGGTAAGGTGGCCTGGTAGTCCCATCTCTTGAAGAATTTTCCACAGTTTGTTGTGATCCACATAGTCAAAGGCTTTGGTATAGTCAGTGAAGCAGAGGTAGATGTTTTTCTGGAACTCTCATGCGTTTTCTGTGATCCAGTGGATGTTGGCAATTTGATCTCTGGTTCCTCTGCCTTTTCTAAATCCAGCTTGTACATCTGGAGGTTCTCAGTTCATGTACTGTTGAAGCGTGGCTTGGAGAATTTTGAGCATTACTTTACTAGCATGTGAGATGAGTGCAATTGTGTGGTAGTTTGAACATTCTTTGGCATTGCTTTTCTTTGGGATTGGAATGAAAACTGACCTTTTCCAGTCCTGTGGCCACTGCTGAGTTTTCCAAACTTGCTGGCATATTGAATGTAGCACTTTAACAGCATCATCTTTTAGGATCTTTTAGTTATCTAGTCAAGATTAGGTTAAAATAGAACAAAATGGTGACAGTGCTGTAACAAGATTCTTTTCTTCCTTCATTTTTTCTCTGTCATTGGTTTAATACAAAGTTTTTACATGATTTCATAATGAGAAACTCTCAGATGTTCCCCAATCGAGGTGGCATCTAATGTTCCAAGCCACAAGCTCTCAAACTTTGTAAATTTTGGTTTTTTCATCCATACTATCTTGTCTCCCGAGAATAAGTAGTAAACTGTATTACTTAGCATTTTGGAAGAATCTGTATTCAAGACTGTATTTTGCAGGATTAAAAAAATCTCTTTTCTTACTAAAATCTGTTTCATGACTTGCACGATACTCATCCTTTACACACATTTACAAGACCCACCTTACTCAGGGTAGGTGTCAGGTTTTTGTCAGTCTATTTCCCTTAGAGCTTCCCTGATGGCTCAGTGGCAAAGAATGCACCTGCAATGCAGGGGGTGTAGAATCTATCCTTGGGTTGGGAAGATCCTCTGGAGAAGGAGTGGCAGCTTACTCCAGTATCTTGCTCCTGAGAAACCTGTATGAAGCAACAGTTGGAACTGAACATGAAACAACTGACTGTTTACAAATTTGGAAAGGAGTGCGACAAGGCTGTGTATTGTCATTTTGCTTATTTAACTTATATGTAGAGTACATCATGTGAAATGCCGTGCTGCATGAAGCACAAACTGGAATTAAGATTGCTGGGAGAAATATTAATCACTTGAGATATGCAGATGATACCACTCTAATGGCAGAAAGTAAAGAGCCTCTTGGGCTTCCCTTGTGGCTCAGCTGGTAAAGAATTTGCCTGCAATGCAGGAAACCTGGGTTTGATCCCTGGGTTGGGAAGATCCCCTAGAGAAGGGAAAGGCTATCCACTCCAATATTCTGACTTGGAGAATACCATGAACTGTATAGTCTATGGGGTCAGAAAGAGTCGGATATGACTAAGCGACTTTCACGAAGAGCCTATTGATGAAGGTGAAAGAAGAGAGTGAAAAAGCTGACTTAAAACTCACCATTCAGAAAACTAAGATCATGGTATCCAGTCCCATCACTTCATAGCAAATAGAAGGGGAAAAAGTAGAAGCAGTAGCAAATTTTCTTTTCTTGGGCTCCAAAATCACTGAGGACAGTGACTGCAGCCATGAATGCTTGCTCCTTGGAAGAAAAGCTGTGACAAACCTAGATAGTGTATTAAAAAGCAAAGACATTACTCTGCTGACAAAGGTCCATATAGTCAGATCTATGATTTTTCCAGTAGTCATGTATATATGTGACAGTTAAGTCATAAAGAAGACTTGAGCACTGAAGAATTGATTCTTTCTAATTGTGCTGGAGAGAAGGTTCCTAAGAGTCCCTTGGACTGAAAGGAGATGAAGCCAGTCAATTGTAAAGGAAATTAACCCTGAATATTCTTTGCAAGGAATGATGCTGAAGCTGAAGCTCTAGTACATTTTGGCCATCTGATGCAGAGAGCTGACTTGTTGGAAAAGAGCCTGATGCTGGAAAAGGTTGAAGACAGAGGAGAAAGGGGTGGCAGAGGGATGAGATGGTTGGATGGCATCACCAACTCAATGAACGTGAATTTGAGCAAACCTGGGGAGATAGTAAACTCCTGGCATGCCACAGTCCATGGGGTCACAAAGAGTCAGTCACCACTTAGCAACTGAATAACAACTATTTCCCTAGGTGCAAAGGCTAGTTATTATTTATAGATAATTGCTGATGAGTCTGGAGAAATTCATCCTTGGTCTGTAGACTAGAATTGCAAACCTGGAGTGAGGTTGTTTAATACCTTCTCTTGTTGGGAAATTGCCATTGGATTAGTCAGTCAGTCTTGGTTCAGGTCTCTTGTGGGCAGCTGAATAGTTGGGCTTTTAAAAATGAAAGACACATAAAAAACACTTCTTTCCAAATCATACAAATAGTTATCTCCATGATAGTATAATCTCTATGGAGTGTAAGTACTCAGGACCACACATTTAAAAAGATACTTTTAATATTGAGTCAGAATGAAAGATGTGCAAACGTAGTGGTAGAGTTCAAACCCTTTCCAGGCCATTCTTAGATGTTTCTGGTGCCACTTTGGTCTTCTCTTGGTAGACTAACCTTTTATTCATTGGGAGCCTTTTCACTTCTAAAATAAAGCCCTTTTAGGATGCTGAAACTTGAACTTTCACTGTAAGTTAAAATAAAAAAAAAAAAAGTGTACTCAGAGACTTTTCTTGACTTTAAACCTTCCTGTTAGAGAACCAGAATTGCTTAATTTATTAGAGCATTTGCTTTTCTAAGTTTCCAGCTCACAACCATTCCGTGGCCTAGCAGAAAGAGATAATAAAAAGTTAAGCAACAGGTAAAAATCTTTTACAGTTGCCTTTTCCCCAGTTGGAAGCAGTTTTTCCTTCCCTTTGGGCAGTTTGGCCTCTAAGCTCCCCCTTTTTCTGATTTGAAACTTTACTATTTGCATACAGTGTTTAAATTGATTCACTCACCACCAAGTTCTGAATGTCTCCAGCATTAGTACCTTTGACTCAGGCAGCTTAAGCAAAAGATTATGATAGTGGTTTAACAGGACAAAACCTTTAAAAACACACTTGAAGGTTGTTTTTACTCAAGATTTCCAAACAGATACAAACTGTTTTCAAAGAAGAGCCAGTCTATGTGGTTTTCAACTTAGACATACATGAGCAGGGAAGCAGCTTTCCCAGATGCAATGTGGGTCTTTCATAGAGAACTTGTGAAGCTGAAAACTCGTCTTGTTGAGTCTTGGCCTTCAGACTTGATTTTTTCACTGTTATATTCAAAGTGAATTATGTGTAGTCTGAATTTTTCTTAAGGATCAACTCTAGGATGGGGTGCATAGTGCTTCAGGGAAAATAAATGTGTTTATATGCTGCCAGATTTTCATTTGAGTAAATTTGAGTGTCTTTTGTAGACCTTGTTTTTAAAAGCTTTATGATAAGAAAACAGATATAAAAACAAGTGAAGGTGTGAAGGGACAGAGACTCGAGGTCAACTTGAAGGAGTCAGGAGAGGAGTCCTATAAGAAGTAAAATCTGAACTGGGATTGAAATACCAAGAGTAGAGAGGGAGGAGGCATTCCAAACACAAGTAACAGTATGTGTAAAACTACAGCGGGTTGAGAGGCCATGACGTCTTGGGAAGCGGCAGACGTTTCAGTATGCCCGAGGGATGTGGAGTGAGAACAGGAGAATGGCAGTAATTGAAGCCAAACTAAAAAAAAAAACCTTGTATACCTTATTAAGGTTGGATTTGTAGGTGAAGGGGAGCTATTAAAAAATTTTGAGTAGAGGCATGGCATATTCACATGGGCTGTGTGTGTGTTAAAAAGATCACTCCAGTGGCAGTTTGGAATAGAGATTGAAGGGAGCAATCCCAGAAGCAGGTAAACTGAGAGAATACTGCAGTAAAGATGGCAGAGGCCTAAACTGTAAAATTATTGAGGGAGGGATAGATATTCAGGAGTTAGAGCTTAACAAATTTTGGCATCATCTGTTGAAAAGTTTATTGCTTGCATATCCCACGTGGGTCTTAGGCTAACAGGTGCTCAGCTCCTGAAGTTGCTCAGAGGCCCAAGCTGATGTGGATTCCACCATCATGTGTTGTACCATCTGTATTGTCTTGGTCACCATGGCAAGGGAATTGTGCCACCTTTAGGCTTGGGCTTGGAAATGGTAAGTATCACATCTGCCTCCAGCTCATCGTGTCATTTCTGCCTATACCTTTTTGGCCAGAAATGGACACATTTCCTCATCTAACTGAAGAGGCGGGGAAACTGGGGGAACTGATGGCATGTTGGACGAGCTTCTCTGTCTGTGCTACAGTGTAGGGTCTTAAATAAGGTGCTTTATTTCTGAGTATATTCCCTCATTTGTAAAATAGGAATATCAAGAGTACCAGCCTCACTCCCGAAGACTCTTAGAGGATCCCCAAGACACTTTTCATAGGATCTGAAAGACCAGATTCTCTTCTTAGTAATACTAACATCATTTGTCCTTCATACTTTGAGTCTACATGGTGTGTTATATCACAAAAGATTGAATGAGAAGCACGTACGGGAAATTAACTGTCTTCTAAGCCAGACCTTAGAGACATTTGCGAAAATGTAAAACAATGTCTCTCCTTTTATTAAGTTTTTGGAAATAAAGTTATTTTTCATAAAATTGTCATTTATGTTAACATATGATTTATTATTGATATTTATTTTTTAGAAGCTATTATTTTCTTATGCAGACTTCGCCTTTCCCTAATTCTTCAATATTTTTATTTGTACTATATATACTTCAATAACCTTGCTTAAAATGCATACATATATGATAACACATTATGTCTTTATTTTTATTTTTAAAATTGTTATATTAACAGTGTTGTGTTAGTTTCAGATATATAGCAAAGTGATTATACAAACACAGGTATCTATTCTTTCTCAAATTCTTTTCCTATTTAGTTATTACAGAGTATTGAGCAGAATTCTCTGGGGGTGCTTGTTGTAGGTCCTTGTTGGTTATCTGTTTTAAATATAGCAGTGATGTTTTAAATGAATTAATACAGTATTTTTAAATTTTTCAGTTAAAAAAAATACCGGCCTCATAGGCGGCTTTAGGGATTAACTGCTGTCACAACTCTAAAATGCCTAGCATTGTGTCTGGCACAATAAAGATATTGGAGGGAATTTTTAAGTTTGATCTCGAACTTTTCTTATTATGTGCTGTAGGTGGGTGTCCTCAGTCATGTCCGACTCTTTTGCGACCCCATGGACTGTAGCCTGCCAGGCCCCTCTGTCCATGGGATTTCCCAAGCAGTAATACTGGAGTGAAGTGCCATTTCCTTCTCCAGGGGATTATCCCAACACAGGAGTCAAACCTGAGTCTCCCGACACTCCTGCATTGGCAGGGGGATTCTTTACCACTGAGCCACCTGTGATTATTTACTTAGTGGATTATAACCAACAATTAAAAACCAAGTTAAAAAAAGAAGCAGCGTAAATTAGAGTTCATCATCGAAGTGAGAGTAAATAATTGCTTCATAAGTTGTATGTGTGTGTGTGTGTGTGTATATATATGCATTTAGTCAGCATGAAACTTGTTTCGTCACTGATTGTTGCAATTCAAGGTGGAAAGACACTGATTTAGTTCAGGCTCTCATTTTATAGTGACTGAAAGACTTAAATATACTACACAAAAAAATGACTGTATTCTACTATACTTTTTTGAAAGAGGCAGTTTAAACTGCGTTAATGTGTTTACTTATTTTTGGTTGCCCTGGGTCTTCGTTGCTGTGCGCAGGCTTTCTCTAGTTGTGGCGAGTGGGGGCTGCTCTCTGTTGCGGTGTGCTGGCTTCTCATTGCAGTGGCTTCTCTTGTGAAACTCCTGGGTGCCTGGGCTATAGTAATTGCGGCACATGAACTCAATAGTTGTGGCTCATGGGCCTTAGAAAGTGTGGGCGCCAGTTGTTGTGCATACTGGCTTAGTAGTTGTGGTGCAACATGCTTTAGTTGCTCCACAGCATGTGGGATCTACCAATATCAAGGATCAGACCCATGTCCCCTCCTTTGGCAGGCAGATGTCTATCCATTGTACCACCAGAGAAGTCCATATTTTTAAAAAGTAGGCTTGAAAAAATTATCCTTAACTTTGAGAAAGAGTAGAACATGGATTTGAATTTAGAAAGTGTTTGTTAGATGCCAGTTAGCCGTATACACTTCCTGCCTTCTTGGAACTTTAATGCAAGCTGTAGTCACTAAAACAGTAACATCTTTTCTGTACTTGTTATTTTTTGCTATCTCCTTGAGAGCCATGAATATATATATTCCATAGGAGTAAAATGCATAATGCATTCAAGCCTTGAAATCCATAGTAGAAATAATTATTTATTATAATTGGGGGTCATCATAGACAATAAAAAATATTCAGTCAGAAGAACTTACTGAGGAAGGAGTTAATGAATATTTTCTTTTTCTGTTTTTTCTCTTTTTGACCTGTAAGAAACAAGTATGAAAATTGTATTTAAGTTTAACAAAGTATTTAAGTGACTTCTCTTACAATGAATAGTGATGTCAGCAAACTGATGTGCAGTGAGCAACCTGCTGTGTCTTGTTCACAGCAGTGGTGGATAATAATGCTTCCATTTTGATTAGCCCATGCTGAGTGAATAGGAGTTAATCCTGGCTGCCTGGCAGAAGTAGATTTGTTATATAATTTATGGTACCCAGAAGCCCTTTGAGGAGATCTTTATCATCTTATTATCCGGACAGTATCCATCTAGGCCTGAAGATTAATTTTTGTTGTTCTCATCTAGTTCCACCAGACTGATTTAACAGCAACTTGCTGTTAAATGCTAGCACTCGGTTTTTGCTTTTGACACAAAAAGGTATGCTAATCAAGAATGGCTGTTAGGAATCCTGTAATGTTTCAATTAGTGATTTATTGTCGTTTAGAGGGTTCCCCCCCCTCTGTTAAACTGACTTAACTTCTGAAAAATGAGTCAATTCGGGGTTTCAAACATTTCTTCAACTAGCCTCCAAAAAAGGTTTATTAATGATTCTGTCTTGTAAATTGCTACTGCAGTTCATTTGTGTCAGTCCCGTCACTGCTGAAACGAATGCAGGAGGAATGTCAGTTTAGTTTTCCTTCATCTGGCACATGGACTTCTTAACTCTATTACTGGTAGATGCCTGCTGTTAAACCAGCCTGTACTATTTTTTATGACTTGCTGAGAAGTCATGTGGTAGTGTGATCCCTGTCCCCAACTACCAGCGCTTAAACTTATAATTTTCAATGTGTTGTGTTAAAACAGACTTCTAATTCTGGATATTTTTCTTTTCAGTTTTAAACCTAAAGGTGGAAGTTCTATTTTTAGAAAATACTCTCCTAGAAAAGTCACTGATGTCGCTACCCCAAATACTAGGCCTAAGGGAAATACTAGGCCTTAGGGTGGGAAGAGCAAGAGCTGACTGTTTAACATGGCTAAGCAGAATGTGTGGGCTGGTCTGCCAGCCAGCAGAGGTGGAAGCTGCCCTTTGCTTTCTTGGCAAGTACATTTGGCTATGAAGGCCCTGATTAGGACTTTAGGTTTTAGCCTTTTCCTGGCAGTTATATGAAACATAGTCTGTTGTCTCCAGTGGTTCTAAAGAGATGCAGGGCCTTGATGGTCCACATCCCTTATCCTCTTTGCAGGAAATGTGCTTCATCCCTCGGAATTAAAAGCCAATCTGTCATCAAGCAAATTTTTAAAAATACTACAGTGGAAAAAAATATCTCAAGTAGTATAAAACTTGCTGTGAGTTCTTAATGTTCACTATATAGCATGCAAACAAGCTGCTGGCTTTTGCCCTTATATCTCTAGACACCTTAAAAGTCATTCCTTTGTTTATTGTGATAGAGAAGAAGCAGTTTGGACCAGCACCAGAAGGTTTTTCATTGCTTGGAGGACCCTTGGAGCTTCCTACAGTGCTGAATGGCTATGACTTGAATAAACTGTCTGGCCTTTCACCCTTGCTTGAAGGACAGGCAAGAGTGATTTCCATTAATATGTGGATTTTTTCCAGGGGACTAAGTTGCAGTCGAAAAGAGGTACTACAGGGTGAACATATCCCAATTTTAGCTTCAAATTTTGGCTTTTGCTATGTTTGAGGTGAAAATTAACTTAGAGAATAAGGAGAGATGGGACTATATACTGCTGACTGAGAAGCTGTGTTTGTATCACATTATCTGGTTAACTGATGAGGTAGGGAATAATTTGGGACGATGAGATAATTTCCTCTTTTCTCTTTGAGGGTAGTGGGGTGTTGAGAGGCAAGGTGTGCAGGAACTGGATCTTAGGAACCAGCTCTTGAGTGGTGAGATTAAGGCCTACTCTTCCTTAGGACTTAGGTTCCTTGACTGTTGAGTATTTGATAACAACGTAGAATTGGTATATGTAGCTATCATCTGTTGAAAACTAACTGTGCTAGGGACACTGCTAAGCATGTCGTACTCATCATTTATTTAATCGTGAGTTAATACATTTAAGTGCATAGACTAGTACCTTGTACAGAGTGCTTAATAAATATCAGAGATTATTATTCAATAAATATTATCAAATCATTTACTTACATGATAAAGCTTAGGTGCCCAGGACAAAATGTTGAATAAAATAATTTCCACTCTTCTGGAAATTGCTTTCTAGTAGGGGGAGTGGAAAATAAATAAGTTAACAAGAATTTCAGAGAGTGGTATGTGCTAAAGAAATAAAATAGTGTGCTGGATCAGAGGGAGATGGTACTTTAGATTGGTTGGACAAGGAATACATCTTAGCATTTGAACTGAAATCCTCTGATACGAAGGAGACATTTATTCTTCACAGTGACCCTTTGTCCCAATTTTCAGGTGAGAAAACAGAGATGCAGGGTGACTAAGTATGTGTGGAAAGTGAATAGAGCTGGGCTGTACAGACCCTATCATTCTGCATCCAAAGCATATCATGTCCTTCCCAGAAGGGCAGCTGTAGGAGTTGAACTATATGCAGTTGCTTTTGAGTAAAAGAAATGGAGGTGGTTGCAGTACAGGTAAAACCCTCAGGCAGTTTAGAAAAGTTGTCATTTCATGGACTGCCCAATCTTGGGATGCAGAATTTGAGTATGAGTGTGTGTATGTATGTATATTTTATTCTGGAATCCAAAGCTATCTTCAGCTTTTCAAAGGTGATGACAAAAACAGCCTGTGCACCACTGCTTTCTTTTAGGATGTTTTTCATATTGTTTTTTTGGAAAGTAAGGCCTACTTGCTAGGGCAGAGTTGTCTTTTTTTTTTTTTTTCCTTTGGTGATTTATTATTTACAGATCTTTGCTTCTATACAGGATAACAATTGTACTGCTTTTTTTTTTTTAATGAGATAAAATGGCATCGCTGATGTGGCCAGTGGGCCCAGGCCCCACTGCTTGGTCCTGGGAAGGAGTGCCTGGTTTGGAGCCCTCTGGCCAGCAACCTGCCAGGGGTCC
Organism: Oreotragus oreotragus; assembly: GCA_006410675.1. NCBI lineage: Eukaryota > Metazoa > Chordata > Mammalia > Artiodactyla > Bovidae > Oreotragus > Oreotragus oreotragus. The sequence continues at coordinate 109,611 of SJYX01013521.1, read as the reverse complement.
AGGGGCTGATGCAGCCCCCTACCCTCCCACCTCATCCATCTGGGGTTGCAGCTGGCCTGGCAGAGTGGGGGCAGAGCTGACAGAAGTGTTGCTGCTGCAGGTAGACGCCAGTCCCCCACGTGTCCTCAGTGAGGGTCAGTCGTGGAGGGCCCGGGTGTGGCCCCCGTGCTCAGAGGACCTGCTCTGTGCTCGAGGCTGAGATGTCCAGGAGCCACCCGGCAACATAGGGGTTTAGTTCTACCTTGTTTTAGCAGAGCGTCCACACATACAGCATTTGCAGTACCGTCTCCAGGTCGCCCTAGACCACCTTGCCTTTGGAGTTCTTGATCACCATCATCATCTGGGCCTGGAAGGTGATGATCAGCACAGGCCTCTGCTCCATTATCATGCCCATGGCCATATCGATGTTGTCAGTGTCCATGATACGGAAGTGCAACTGGAGGGCCAGACCCTTGGCCTGCTGGATCAGGTTGGCCAGTTGGCTGTAGATGGCTTCATAGCCCCAGTCTTTGAGAATGTCAAGCCCCTGAGAAATTATTGCCTCCAGAACGTTGGGGATGATGTCATTCTCGCACTGCTACAAGGAGCAGTCCTTATTGATGCGGGGTCTACACGCAGGATCTCTGTGAGCACCTCTGACATCTCCATCTTTGAGAACAGGCCTGCCAGCAAGCCTGTGATCTTGTCTGTCAGTATGTGGGACTCCCAGATGAAGGCGTCATCGCTCTCGTCATATTTCATTTTCATCTCGAAGAACCGATTGAACACCACATTGTTGTCCTTGAAGTCCTTCCACTGCTGGTATCACTCGGAGTCCTTGTGTAGCACGACCCCCAGTGCCTCCTCGTTGCCCTCAAACATTTTCTCTTCCTTGAATTTCTCTCCATCGAATTCCTTCCTTTTCAAGGACCACTCAGGCCGCTGGTAGGGCCTGGTCTGTCCCAGGATGCTCTCGTCGATCTTGACAGACTCCATTCCCTGGGAGAGGGCTTTGAAGGCAGTGGTCCAGCCGAGCTGCTCCCCACCTTTGGACACCGACTTGGCAGACTGCTTGGCAGCCTTGGCTGCTTCTTCCACACTCTCCTTGATATTTCTACCAAGGTCACTTTTACTGACTTCGTCAAGACTCTCCTTGACAATGCCCATAATCTCCCCTAGCTTCTTCCTGATCACCTCACTCATCTGCTGGGTTTTCAGTTCAGTGGTTTTGTATTTCCTCCTGGTTTCCTGGAATGCATCTGACACTTCCAGCTTCTTGGCCTTATTTCGGAACTTTTTTATACGTTCTTTCATTTCTTTGTTTTTGGCTAATTCCTCTTTGATGTTATTGAGCAAACTGGAGAGAAACTCTTTTCTGTTTCCAGAGGAATAGGATTTGGACAGGATTAGCTCTCCCCTTGGCTGGGCAGCTGATAGGTACCATGGGGTAGCCCTCCTAGATTGTGGCTAGACAGGAGATGGACTCCATTGCCAAAATATCTCTGTGGGCAGCGGCACCAGCCTGCCCATAGCACTGCCGCCGCCATGGTGGAGGATCGTGTGTGCTAGGGCAGAGTTTTAATAGCATTGCAAATGACCATTCAGTTCAGTTCAGTTGCTCAGTCTTTTCGACCCCATGGTCTACAGCATGCCACACTTGCCTGTCCTTCACTATCTCACGGAGTTTGCTCCAACTCATGTCCATTGAGTTGGTGTTGGCCACCCAACCATCTCCTCTGTCATCCCCTTCTGCTGCCTTCAGTCTTCCCAACATCAGGGTCTTTTCCAGTGAGTCGGCTCTTCTCATCTGGTGACCAAAGTATTGGAGCTTCAGCATTACTCCTTCCAACGAATATTCAGGACTGATTTCCTTTAGGATTGACTGGTTTGATGTCTTTGTAGTCCAAGGGACTCTCAGGAAGCTCCATCACTACAGTTCAAAAGCATTAATTTTTTTTCACTCAGCCTTTTATCCAACTCTCACATCCGTACATGGCAACTGGAAAAACCACAGCTTTGACTATACAGACCTTTGTCAGCAAAGTAATGTCTGTGCTTTTTAGTATGCTGTCTAGGTTTGTCATAGCTTTTCATCCAAGGAGCAAGTGTCTTTTAATTTCATGGCTGCAGTCACCTTTCACAGTGATTTTGGAGCCCAAGAAAATAAAGTCTGTCACTTTTTCCATTGTTTCCCCATCTATTTGCCATGAAGTGATGGGGCCAGATGCCAGATCTTAGTTTTCTGAATTTTGGGTTTTAAGCCAGCTTTCTCACTCTCCTCTTTCACTTTCATCAGAGGCTCTTCAGTTTCTCTTGGCTTTCTGCCATAAGGGTGGTGTCATCTGCATATCTGAGGTTATTGATATTTCTCCTGGCAGTCTTGATTCCAACATCTCATGATATACTCTGCATATAAGTTAAATAAGCCTGGTGACAATACACAACCTTGATGTACTCCTTTCCCAATTTGGAACCAGTCCATTCTTGGACTGTGTATAGGTTTCTCAGGAAGTAGGTAAGGTGGTCTGTTATTCCCATCTCTTGAAGAATTTTCCACAGTTTGTTGTGATCCATAGTCAAGAACTTCAGCATAGTCAGTGAAGCAGAATTAGATGTTTTTTTCTGGAATTCTCTTGCTTTTTCTGTGATTCAACAGATGTTGACAATTTGATCTCTGGGTCCTCTCCCTTTTCTAAATCCAGCTTGTACATCTGGAAGTTCTTGGTATTCACGTACTGTTGAAGCCTCGCTTGGAGAATTTTGAACATTACTTTGCTAGCGTGTGAGATGAGTACAATTGTGCAGTAGATTAAGCATTCTTTTGCATTGCCTTTCTTTGGGATTGAAATGAAAACTGGCCTTTTCCAGTCCTGTGGCCACTGCTGAGTTTTCCAAATTTGCTGGCATATTGAGTACAGCACTTTGACAGCATCATCTTTTAGATTTGAAATAGCTCAACTGGAATTCCATCACCTCCACTCCCTTTGTTCGTAGTGATGCTTCCTAAGGGCCCCCTTGACTTTGCGCTCCAGGATGTCTGGCTCTAGGTTAGTGATCACATTAGCATGGTTATCTGGGTCATTAAGATCTTTTTTGTTCAGTTCTTCTGTGTATTCTTGCCACCACTTCTTAATATCTTCTGCTTCTGTTAGGGCCATACCATTTCTGTCCTTTATTGTGCCTATTTTTTCATGAAATATTCCCTTGGTATCTCTGATTTTCTTGAAGAGATCTCTAGTCTTTCCCATCCTATTGCTTTCCTCTATTTCTTTGCATTGTTCACTTAGGAAGCCTTTCATCTCTCCTTGGTGTTCTTAGGAACTCTGCATTCAAATGGATATATCTTTCCTTTTCTCCTTTGCCTTTCACTTCTCTTCTTTTCTCAGCTATTTATAAGGCCTCCTTGACAACCATTTTGCCTTTTTGTATTTCTTCTTCTAGGGGATGGTGTTGATAACTGCCTCCTGTACAGTGTCACAAACCTCTGTCCATAGTTCTACAGGCAATATGTCTATCAGATCTAATCCCTTGAATCTATTTGTCACTTCCACTGTATAATCATAAGGGATTTGATTTGGGTCATACCTGAATGGTCCAGTGGTTTTCCCTACTTTCTTCAAGTCTGAATTTGGCAATAAGGAGTTCTTGATCTGAGCCACAGTCAGCTCCTGGTCTTGTTTCTGCTGAGTGTATAGAGCTTCTCCATATTCGGCTGCAAAGAATATAATCAATCTGATTTTTATATTGACCATCTGGTGATGTTCATGTGTAGAATTGTCTCTTGTGTTGTTGGAAGAGGGCGTTTGCCATGACCAGTGCCTTCTCTAGCAAAACTCTGTTAGCCTTTGCCCTGCTTCATTTTGGACTCCACGAACAAACTTGCCTGTTACTCCACGGATCTCTTGACTTCCTACTTTTGCATTCCACTTCCCTATATTTTTAATTTATCTGCTTATCTTTACCCTCATTAATGTACCCTTTGGTCTCATGCCATATGTGTGCACATTTGTGAAATAACTTGACCAAAAAAAAAGAAAAAAACGTCCAAACACTGGGGCCTCAGGTTTCAACCTACAGGGAATATATTTCCAATAAAGACACACTGATGTGAGCATTTCCTATCACTGTCTTCAAAACCTGAATACTTTCTAAATAGACTTTTTCGTACTTGACACTGAAGAGAAATTGTTTCCACAATAGTAATTGAAACCAAGAGAGTAGCAAAGTTATGGTCAGGTCTGGTCTTTCAGTTTCATAGGATGTGGTTTAGATCCAGTAGCCTATGTTAGTCAGAAGATTGATCATGTTATTGCATAGAGGAAGACTTACAGGAGTTTTTTACTTTGCAGTCATTCACGTGGTGTCTGAGTGCTGGGAGGAGGTTCTTCTTGGAAATGTGAAGATGACAGAGCATACACAATAGGATAAAGCAGCTGAAAGTGCTCTGTGGTACTTTTGCTTGAACGATGCTTAAGATGGTAAGAATTGCAAGAAAGATTCTCTTTCTCTTAGTCATATCATCTTTCAGATAGCATCCTCATGGTCTACCCAGTTGTCATGAGATTTTACAATTTGCTCAAGTTTGAGATCATTGGTCCTAGTGTTCAACTAAGAAGTCTCTTGATATATTTGGTTGAAATTGTGGCCTGCTAAGTTGGTCTCTGACCATGGTATCAGATCTTCTGTTTCTTTGCTCTGTAAGTAGATCTAAGTGACATAGTTATGTCTTGGTCGGGACTGTTTCTATCGTGACAGGAAAACTGGCATCTGGCTTATGCTAAAAGAGAATTAATTGGCTCATACAACTGTGAGGTTCAGGCTTTGATCTGACTTTAGGTACAGTTGGATTCTGGGTTCAAATAATGTCTTTAAAACTGATTTTGTCTCTTGGCACTGGTTTTATTCTTGTGTCTTACACGCATTTAAATTGAGACCTATCTGATAAGAAGAGACAGTTTAACCCTCACAGTGACCCTTGGATAGGCATTATTATTTTCTTTGCTGCTCTTTCTGATAAGAAGACCAAAGCAGCTCCAACCTTCCTTGCTTTTAGTGCTAAGATTCACTTTGTCTGACTTGGGTCTCCTGCATATTCCTGACCCAGTTGTTGAAAGCCAAGGACATAAGGAGACTTTGGAGGGCTTGAGTCACATAGTTCATTATCAGCCCTACCCAACATACATAACTAAGAGTGAGGGAGTTGGATCTTTCTAGTGAAGAAAATTNGTGGCCACTGCTGAGTTTTCCAAATTTGCTGGCATATTGAGTACAGCACTTTGACAGCATCATCTTTTAGATTTGAAATAGCTCAACTGGAATTCCATCACCTCCACTCCCTTTGTTCGTAGTGATGCTTCCTAAGGGCCCCCTTGACTTTGCGCTCCAGGATGTCTGGCTCTAGGTTAGTGATCACATTAGCATGGTTATCTGGGTCATTAAGATCTTTTTTGTTCAGTTCTTCTGTGTATTCTTGCCACCACTTCTTAATATCTTCTGCTTCTGTTAGGGCCATACCATTTCTGTCCTTTATTGTGCCTATTTTTTCATGAAATATTCCCTTGGTATCTCTGATTTTCTTGAAGAGATCTCTAGTCATCATTAAGATCTTTTTTGTTCAGTTCTTCTGTGTATTCTTGCCACCACTTCTTAATATCTTCTGCTTCTGTTAGGGCCATACCATTTCTGTCCTTTATTGTGCCTATTTTTTCATGAAATATTCCCTTGGTATCTCTGATTTTCTTGAAGAGATCTCTAGTCTTTCCCATCCTATTGCTTTCCTCTATTTCTTTGCATTGTTCACTTAGGAAGCCTTTCATCTCTCCTTGGTGTTCTTAGGAACTCTGCATTCAAATGGATATATCTTTCCTTTTCTCCTTTGCCTTTCACTTCTCTTCTTTTCTCAGCTATTTATAAGGCCTCCTTGACAACCATTTTGCCTTTTTGTATTTCTTCTTCTAGGGGATGGTGTTGATAACTGCCTCCTGTACAGTGTCACAAACCTCTGTCCATAGTTCTACAGGCAGTATGTCTATCAGATCTAATCCCTTGAATCTATTTGTCACTTCCACTGTATAATCATAAGGGATTTGATTTGGGTCATACCTGAATGGTCCAGTGGTTTTCCCTACTTTCTTCAAGTCTGAATTTGGCAATAAGGAGTTCTTGATCTGAGCCACAGTCAGCTCCTGGTCTTGTTTCTGCTGAGTGTATAGAGCTTCTCCATATTCGGCTGCAAAGAATATAATCAATCTGATTTTTATATTGACCATCTGGTGATGTTCATGTGTAGAATTGTCTCTTGTGTTGTTGGAAGAGGGCGTTTGCCATGACCAGTGCCTTCTCTAGCAAAACTCTGTTAGCCTTTGCCCTGCTTCATTTTGGACTCCACGAACAAACTTGCCTGTTACTCCACGGATCTCTTGACTTCCTACTTTTGCATTCCACTTCCCTATATTTTTAATTTATCTGCTTATCTTTACCCTCATTAATGTACCCTTTGGTCTCATGCCATATGTGTGCACATTTGTGAAATAACTTGACCAAAAAAAAAGAAAAAAACGTCCAAACACTGGGGCCTCAGGTTTCAACCTACAGGGAATATATTTCCAATAAAGACACACTGATGTGAGCATTTCCTATCACTGTCTTCAAAACCTGAATACTTTCTAAATAGACTTTTTCGTACTTGACACTGAAGAGAAATTGTTTCCACAATAGTAATTGAAACCAAGAGAGTAGCAAAGTTATGGTCAGGTCTGGTCTTTCAGTTTCATAGGATGTGGTTTAGATCCAGTAGCCTATGTTAGTCAGAAGATTGATCATGTTATTGCATAGAGGAAGACTTACAGGAGTTTTTTACTTTGCAGTCATTCACGTGGTGTCTGAGTGCTGGAAGGAGGTTCTTCTTGGAAATGTGAAGATGACAGAGCATACACAATAGGATAAAGCAGCTGAAAGTGCTCTGTGGTACTTTTGCTTGAACGATGCTTAAGATGGTAAGAATTGCAAGAAAGATTCTTTTTCTCTTAGTCATATCATCTTTCAAATAGCATCCTCATGGTCTACCCAGTTGTCATGAGATTTTACAATTTGCTCAAGTTTGAGATCATTGGTCCTAGTGTTCAACTAAGAAGTCTCTTGATATATTTGGTTGAAATTGTGGCCTGCTAAGTTGGTCTCTGACCATGGTATCAGATCTTCTGTTTCTTTGCTCTGTAAGTAGATCTAAGTGACATAGTTATGTCTTGGTCGGGACTGTTTCTATCGTGACAGGAAAACTGGCATCTGGCTTATGCTAAAAGAGAATTAATTGGCTCATACAACTGTGAGGTTCAGGCTTTGATCTGACTTTAGGTACAGTTGGATTCTGGGTTCAAATAATGTCTTTAAAACTGATTTTGTCTCTTGGCACTGGTTTTATTCTTGTGTCTTACACGCATTTAAATTGAGACCTATCTGATAAGAAGAGACAGTTTAACCCTCACAGTGACCCTTGGATAGGCATTATTATTTTCTTTGCTGCTCTTTCTGATAAGAAGACCAAAGCAGCTCCAACCTTCCTTGCTTTTAGTGCTAAGATTCACTTTGTCTGACTTGGGTCTCCTGCATATTCCTGACCCAGTTGTTGAAAGCCAAGGACATAAGGAGACTTTGGAGGGCTTGAGTCACATAGTTCATTATCAGCCCTACCCAACATACATAACTAAGAGTGAGGGAGTTGGATCTTTCTAGTGAAGAAAATTGAGTGGTTAGCTGATGAAGAACCTGGATGCTGGGGGAGCAGATGAGTCTCTGCTGCAAGCCTTTGATCCAATCTGAAGCTAAAAGGCCACATATTAAGTCTGTGGTCTGAATCCAGACTATTAACCATTTCAAGTGCACCATAGTTCCATTTTGAATGAAATTCTTGCTCCCTGGGCATGTGATTCACTCAGGTTCAAGTCCATGGGTCAGATCCTTCTACCCCCAATGGTAAACTTACGATAGTTCCGTTCAGTTCAGTCACTCAGTTGTGTCTGACTCTTTGTGACCCCATGAATTGCAGCACGCCAGGCCTCCCTGTTCATCACCAACTCCCAGAGTTCACTCAAACTCAAGTCCATCGAGTTGGTGATGCCATCCAGCCATCTCATCCTTTGTTCTCCCCTTCTCCTCCTGCCCCCAATCCTTCCCAGCATTAGGGTCTTTTCCAATGAGTCAACTCTTTGCATGAGGTGGCCAAAGTACTGGAGTTTCAACTTAGGATAAGGGGACTATTATTCATTAGATCTATTATTATCATCATTATTATTATTAGACTGTTATTCATTAGATGGTCTTTATTATTTTTTTGTGTGTATGGAACATGGGGAAAGGTTCATTTTTTTTTTGAAAGAATAAATCAGGGGAATTTAGATATTATTGAAACATGGTTAATCTCTTTCTGTTCCCTCCTCTGCACCCCACCCCCATCATTTAACAGTACTGTCTTGAAATCCTTGGAGCTAAAATTGTTGGATTTGTCAATCTTTTGATGCAGTTTATAATGAAGCAAATGGTCTCTCATGTTTTCCGTCCTCCTCTGGCAGTTGATATTTTTCCTAAAATATAATGTCTAAAAGTAATTTTGGTAAGGTTTTTTTTTTTTTTTTTTTTTAAGAAATTGAATTAGTTGACAAATATTACCAGGTGATGTTGGAAGAAATACACACTCCCAGTACAGTCCCATTATATAAGTTGACGCTACTTTGAATTTAGATTGATTTTATGTGGTGACTCAGCTGATAAAGAAGCTTTCTGCAGTGTCAGAGAACCAGGTTCAATCTCTGGGTCAGGAAGATCCCCTGGAGAAGGGCATGGCAACCCACTCCAGTATTCTTGTCTGGAGAACTCCGTGGACAGGGGCACTTGGGCTGCAGTCCATGGGGTTGTAAAGGGGCGGACACTGAGTGACTAGTACTTTCACTTTCATACACACACACATACACGTATAATATGTTTTTGCATAGTCTTTGATCTGTTCCACTTGTAGGAGTTTTTTCTCAGGAGCTGAATTTTAGCTGCATATTCTGTTTATTATCCCAATATTGTTTATCATAGTGAACTGTTGGAAGCAAACTAAATGTCCAACCATTAGAGTTTAAATTGTCAAATTATCAATGAAAGACATATCTGGCAATTAAATATGTTTTAACAGAGAGTCTCAACCTTTCTGCAACCCTTCTGCAGTGTAGCACCAAATTTTTGACAGATTGAAGTTGTAGGCAATAAATAGTTTATGGGTTATGTGAAATAGCTGATGTGTCAGTGGTAATACTGCCACAGTCTTGCATTGATTTGCAGCTCTTTTAAAGCATTTGATGAGGAAAGATTTATATGAAAAAGTGTTTTCAAAACAGTTTGCAAAATAGAATGTACATTATGACTCAGTTTTGTTTAAAAGTTGGATATGTGTACTATGAACATGCATGTATTTATTTATGTGTGCCACCTCTATGCTTATATAGACCACTGAAAGGATATATTCCAAAATACTAATTTAGGTGGAGGGATTATGTCGGTAAGTTGTGTTCAACTCTTTTGGGACCCCCATGAACTGTAGCCTCCCAGGCTTCTCTGTCAGTGGGATTTCCCAGGTAAAAATACTGGAGTGGGTTGCTATTTCTTTTTTCAGGAGATCTTCCCAAGATGGGTCGAACCAGAGTCTCTTACATTGGCAGGAGGATTCTTTACCACTGAGCCACCTGGGAAGCAGCAGGTGGTAGGGTACTAGGGGACTTTTTCTCCTTATGCTACTCCATATTTTCTAAACTTTACAGAATAACTGTGTAATGTTTTTGAATTTTGCAGTGGGAAAGAAAGCCTTAGTGGTCTTACTTCTCTGACCAGCTTACTGATGTAATTGAAAAAAGATATTATTTTATTATACAGATCTTTTTTCTGTCCCTCTTCCTTTCTTATTACTATGCTTTAGCAATCAGCTTCCATCATGGATCTCTGGAAAAAAAATGATAAATGTGGCCTTAATGAATTTGGATTTTTTTTTTTAAGAATTAGCAAACATTTAAATGTTAGCAAACATCACCTTTGTTACAATGTGATGAACATGAAAGCTGTTTAGAAGAAATGTGGCTCTAGAAACTACATCTGTACATTTGTGGTCATTCAGGTGCCCCTCTAAGAAGACAGTTGCATGCAGTCATTTATCATCTTTATATTGGATTCCTTTCTCATCTTTTGACTCATTTCATAGTTTCCTTTCTTGCCTTTCTTAGATACAAAGACCATATCTCAACTCCAGTTAACTCTTTTTTGTTAGTAATTACTGAATTCTACAGGTGACTGAAAAGTGAACAGTTGATGTGGTATTGAGTATTTGAGGAATGATTATCTAGTAAATGTAAATTATCTGGTAGATGTGTGGGATGGCTGGTACCATATGCTAATTGGAAGCAGGCAGTTGGTGCCTAACCAGTGGTTTTACCTTCAGTGTGACCTAATGAGGCCTGTATTCTGAGGATGAGCTACAAGCTAAAACCAGAGTTAAAGAGTATAGCGGTCAGGCTATTTTATCTTGGTACCGTGGAGCAACATCAGATCAAGAAGCAACAGTTAGAACTGGACATGGAACAACAGACTGGTTCCAAATTGGGAATGGAATACATCAAGGCTACATATTTTCACCCTGCTTATTAACTTATATGCAGAGTTCAGTTCAGTCGCTCAGTTGTGTCCGACTCTTTGCGACCCCATGAATCGCAGCACGCCAGGCCTCCCTGTCCATGACCATCTCCCGGACTTCACTCAGACTCATGTCCATCAAGTCCGTGATGCCATCCAGCCATCTCATTGTCTGTCGTCCCCTTCTCCTCCTGCCCCCAATCCTTCCCAGCATCAGAGTCTTTTCCAACGAGTCAACTCTTGGCATGAGGTGGCCAAAGTACTGGAGTTTCAGCTTTAGCATCATTCCTTCCAAAGAAATCCCAGGGCTGATCTCCTTCAGAATGGACTGTTTGGATCTCCTTGCAGTCCAAGGGACTCTCAAGAGTCTTCTCCAACACCACAGTTCAAAAGCATCAATTCTTCGGCGCTCAGCCTTCTTCACAGTCCAACTCGCACATCCATACATGACCACAGGAAAAACTATAGCCTCGACTAGACGGACCTTAGTTGGCAAAGTAATGTCTCTGCTTTTGAATAT
>SJYX01013521.1:58473-95678 GCA_006410675.1 Oreotragus oreotragus | reverse complement strand
ATCTAGGCCCTTAAATCTATTTCTCACTTCCACTGTATAATCAGAGTACATTATGTGAAATGCGGGGCTGGATGAAGCACAAGCCAGAATCAAGACTCCCAGGAGAAATTTCAATAACCTCAGAAATGCAGATGACACCGCCCTTATGGCAGAAAGTGAAGAGGAACTAATAAAAAGCCTCTTGATGAAAGTGAAAGAGGAGAGTGAAAAAGTTGGCTTAAAGCTCAACATTCAGAACACTAAGATCATGGCATCCGGTCCCATCACTTCATGGGAAATAGATGGGGAAACAGTGGAAACAGTGTCAGACTTTATTTTTGGGGGCTCCAAAATCACTGCAGATGGTGACTGCAACCAAGAAATTAAAAGACGCTTGCTCCTTGGAAGGAAAGCTATGATCAACCTAGACAGCATATTAAGCACAGACATTACTTTGTCAACAAAGGTCTGTCTAGTCAAAGCTATGGTTTTTCCAATAGTCGTGTATGGATGTGAGAGTTGTACTGTAAAGAAAGCTGAAGAATTGATGCTTTTGAACTTCTCCAGCTGTGGTTGGAGAAGACCCTTGAGAGTTCCTTAGACTGCAAGGAGATCCAAAGAATTGATGCTTTTGAACTGTGAGCACCAGAGAATTGATGCTTTTGGACTGTCGTGTTGGAGAAGACTCTTGAGAGTCCCTTGGACTGCAAGGAGAGCCAATCTGTCTATCCTAAAGGAAATCAGTCCCGAATATTCATTGCAGGACTGATGCTGAAGCTGAAACTCCAATACTTTGGCCATCTGATGCAAAGTACTGACTCATTAGAAAAGACCCTGATTCTGGGAAAGATTGAAGGTGGAAGGAAAAGAAGAGGACAGAGGATGAGATGGTTGTATGGCATCACTGACTCAGTGGACATGAGTTTGAGTAAGCTCCAGGAGTCGGTGATGGACAGGGAAGTCTGGAGTGCTTCAGTCCATGGGGTCACAAAGTCCATGGGGACACTACTGAGTGACTGAACTGAACTGATGGAACATAAACCCAAGACGGCTCGCTGTTTGTAAACAGTGAATGTAGCTAATGAAAAAGCTGGTGCAGAAACACAGAGAGTAACCAGCTTCGAAATCTGATGCCCCTTATGGTGTCCAATTTGCACAGAAGTGTACGATCAGACTTGTCCAGATCAGTAGTGACAGCAAAAATATTCCAAGTGTGGGTCAATAAAATAATTCAGCTCTTTTTTGGTTATTTTGAGTCATGTAGGATTAAATATGTAGCAGCTCTGGAACCCAGAGACCAAAAATGCTTGATTCTTTGGTATTTGGGAACTTTATAATATGTATGTATTGACTTTGTTGAATTTGGCAAGTAGTATTTGTTCTGGCCAGCCCACAGTGGCCTCAGTCCTCAGACCTCAATTGCATATATATTCTCAATATATTTGAAGTATGCAAGGTAAGGAACATAGAATTCTTTAAAAAGAAGAGAAATTATTTTGTACAAAGCTAACTGGTCTTAATCCTGTGACCTAAGATTATTTTACAGAAATATAACCAATTGGTTTATTTTATTTTTAAAAAACTTTATCTTCCCTTCCTTCCTCCCTGTTTTTCCCCACCCCCCCTCTTCTTTTTGTAGTTTTTGAGATTGGTGGATTTAGAAAGTCATGTGTTCCTATCCATCCCTAACTGGAACTGCTGTCTTAGCTTGCTGCTTGCAGTACATTTTAGGACAAAAAGTCTTAAAAGCATGAAAATAGCAGACACGCCTCATTTGCTTTGGCAGAGGGAACAGCTTTTTCTCCCAAGTAGCTCTAGGTAAGACCTAATCTCCAAAGGTGATCTTGTAAGTTCCAAATGACAGAAAGCAGAAGACCTTGTATTTTAAAGTACTCCCTCTGGTCTTTCCTCCTTGTTTATTATTTTTGCAAGTTTACTTTCTAAGAGGTAGTTTAGAAATGGATACTACCCATTTCCCGACTGTTTCTCAGGTCATTCAGCATCTCCATCTGCCAGCTGGTATCAAGAGACTCTGTGGTCTTGCTTTGAGACTCCTCAGGGGGATAGCTTTTGCCACTATAGCTGCTTCAGCCCCTGGCAGCTGGGTGTCTGGCATATATAGTAAGAAGTAAAAGCATGNTCTAAGAGGTAGTTTAGAAATGGATACTACCCATTTCCCGACTGTTTCTCAGGTCATTCAGCATCTCCATCTGCCAGCTGGTATCAAGAGACTCTGTGGTCTTGCTTTGAGACTCCTCAGGGGGATAGCTTTTGCCACTATAGCTGCTTCAGCCCCTGGCAGCTGGGTGTCTGGCATATATAGTAAGAAGTAAAAGCATGTGCCCAATTAGCTATACAAATTGTTTGGATGAAAGTTGGAAAGATGGGTTTCTTACTGCTGTAATATGTAAAAGCACTAACATTTGCTGGTGGCTTCTTGCTTCTGAATAGACTCTAGGTGGGAACAAATGGGAGAGGTGGACTGGATCATTTCCTTCTTTCAAAGAAGTCATCAGAGTAGACCTCAGGTGCCTTGCTGACATTGGCTTTTGGTACCAGCATTTGCCTTGTTTTTTTTTAAGCTCCCAACCAGGTACAACAGTGAACCAGCTTGCTCTATTTTTCATATCACCTGTGCTCAGTCTTGTGTTTGACTCTTTGTGACCCCCTAGACTAGCTTGCCAGGCTCCTCTGCCCATGGAATTTTCCAGACAAGAATGCTGGAGTGGGGTGCCATTTCCTATTTTAGGGGATCTTCCACATTCAGGGATTGAACCCACGTCTCTTGCATCTCCTGCATTGGCAGGCAGTTTCTTTACCACTAACGCCACCTGGGAAGCCCATATGTTATATGTCAGGGCCTTTTTCTTAGCCTGCAGAGATCAAACTAAGATGATTAGGAGAGGGAAGGCTGCAAAAACAGTGTCACCTTTCACCTCTTGTTCAGATTGAAGTAGACTGACTTTCCCATTTTCCGTTGGCTCTAGTAGGCTTGGGCAAGAAGTATGAAAGCTGTTTACCGAGGAGGCAAAAGCCCTGTCCTCAGAAGGTTTGCAAATTTAGAACTTCAGCCTCTTTGCATGTCAAAAAATAAAGGTTGTCCCAGAATGTTAGACTTCATAGGATTTTAATGTTGGGAACATAGAAACTCAGAGAGGTTAAGAGACTTGTTCAAGGGCATATGTCATTTAGTAGGGAGATCCCAGACCAGAACTGAAGGCTTCCTGAGACTTTACTCTGATCCTACTGATTCAATACCTCTGGAGTACAATCACGTATTGATAATGTATTTTTTCTTCTTGGGCCATCATCATCTCCTTAGAGGAAGAGTATATCCTGGCATGTGTGTATGCTCAGTTGCTCAATTGTGTCTAACTCTTTGCAACCATGAACTGTAGCCCACCAGTCTCTTCTGTTGATGAAATTTTCCAGGCAAGCATACTCAAGTGGGTTGCCATTTCCTACTCCAGGGGATCTTCTCGACCCAAGTACTGAACCTGTGTCTTGTGTCTGCTGCATTGGCAGGCAGATTCTTTACCACTATGCCACCTGGAACAGCATAGTGAAGAACGCTAAGTAGTGAGACCAGTGATATAATATGATGAGTTTAGAATCAGACTACTGGGTTTGAATCCCTTACCTTTATATATTGGTTGTGTGACCTCAGGCCAAATCCCTTAAACTTTGTTCAGTTTATTCCCCTGTAAAGTGAAGATTATATTTTCTTCCTCATAGAGTTGTAATTGGTTAAAAGTGATAATTCATGTTAGTCTCCTCATTATATGCAACCAACTTAAAAGATTATTGGTATTAATAACCATTTTAAAATCCTCTCTCAACCTGGACCAACCAGATGGACCATTTGCCTCTTTCTTTTCCACTTTTATGCTCCCAGTCACTGAAGGACCAGAACAAGACTCATCATCTCTGTGAAATTTTCCCACTGAGTAGATTTTGGAGCGTGACAAACTGATTTTATTTCCTAGTCCCATTGCTTAGTGGTTAAGAAACCTCAGTTTCCTAATCTGTAAGACCTCTCACATCATAGGTTGTTGTGAAGTTTGAAGAAGATGATGTATATGAAGCATATAACAAATACCAATTCCTCTTCATCAGTCCCTCCACCTTCCTTTCCATAACACTGGTTCATACTGCTCTCTTCTTAAGCTGTCTTCATTTGTCTTTGTGTGGTTTAGCCCTTCATGGTCTTTCTGTCCTTAAGGGGTGATTCTGTTTCAAAGGCAGACTGTAAGTCCTAGAATACAGGGACTTGCCTGGTTGTCACTTCATGGAGCTGCCTAAGAATTAGAAACACTTTCCGATCTCCCTTCTCTGGCTGTCTATGGAGCTAGAGCATTCACTGGGACCATAATCTCTGGGACTGCCCTTAGCCCAGCAGTGCCAGCTCCAGACCTGGGGCCAAGTAAGCAACTGAGACAATCCCCAGGAATAGCAGCTGGGTCTGCCACAGGAGAGGAGGGAGGCTGGAAGCTGATGCAGAGAAGGAGAGAGAGAGGCAGAAGCAGTTAGAGCTGAGATTGGAGGAGAAAAGCTGGAGGCTTATCTTGGTCCAACATAAACTAAGCAGTTACTGCCTTTGATCTTTCAAGTAAACCCCCAAAGCTATGTCTAGAAGTATGTTTCCTGGTTTGTAGCTTTTTTTTCCCCTTTATTCTTCTTCCTGCCTTTCATTTCTTCCCACCCCTTCTTGTCTGTCACTCCGTTTCACTCGTGTATGCCACTTGAGCTGAAACAGGAGACCAGTCACTTACTGCAAGAACAGGAGAGCTACTGTGGGCGTTTGGGACATCAGCATTCCTGAACTGCCCCAGGAGACCTGGCCTGGCTGCTGACAAGAGCACTTTTTGAGGAAAAGAGGAGTTTGATCCTGTCACCAACTTTCTGATAATTACAATAAAAGCTAACACTTACCGAATACTTTTTATGAGCCAGGTGTTAGGGCAGAGCATTTTACATGGGACATCTCATTTCCTCTATCCACCAGTCCATGAGGTACACCTGTCCCATTTTAAAGTTATATGCTGATGGTCACAAACTTGGTGCATCACCATGATTCAGATACAGGTTCGTCTGCTTGTGGAGCTCATCCTGTTAATTATTCTGCTCTAGTTTCTCCTTTTCTAGATAGCTGCTTGACCTCTGTATACTTACATTTCTTTTCCTATGAAATGGCAGTAATTATTTCCTAGAGTTACACTTCATGTAGCTCTTAACAATATACTGACAATGAAAAGTGGGATTAATTAATGATGATATTCTGTTAGTAATGAAATTTGGTTCTGGGGAGCCCAGATTGTGCTGAGGCTATCCATTTCAGAGGGATACCAGGAGGACTACTGGGAAAATAGTTCCATTAAATGAGTGTAAATCAGTACCAGGTTAGAAATCCTGGCTTTCTGCAGATATACACATCTGTAACCTAGTGGAAAGGGAATGAAATTTGGAACTGACTGGAAGATTGCCCCAGATTAGGGACAGAATTTAGTTCAGTTCAGTCACTCAAGTGTGCCTGACTTTGTGACCCCATGGACTGCAGCATGCCAGGCTTCTCTGTCCCTCACCAACTGTCAGATCTTGCTCAAATTCATGTCCTTCAAATCAGTGATTTCATCCAACCATCTCATCCTCTGTTGTCCCCTTCTCCTCCTGCCTTCAGTCTTTCCCAACAGCAAGGTCTTTTCCAGTAAGTCAGTTCTTCGCATCAGGTGGTCAAAGTATTGGAGCTTCAGCTTCAGCATTACTCCTTCCAATGAATATTCAGGAATGATTTCCTTTAGGATTGACTGGTTTGATCTTCTTGCAGTCCAAGGAACTCTCAAGAGTCTTCTCCAACACCACTGTTCAAAAGCATCAATTCTTTAGCACTCAGCTTTCTTTATGGTCCACCTCTCACATTCATACATGACTACTGGAAAAACCATAGCTTTGACTAGACGACCTTTGTCAGCAAAGTAATGTCTCTGCTTTTTAATATGCTGTCTAGGTTTGCCATAGCTTTTCTTCCAAGGAGCAAGCATCCTTTAATTTCATGGCCCCAGTCACCATCCACAGTGACTTTTGGAACAGAAAATAAAGTCTGTCACTGTTTCCATTGTTTGCCCATCTATTTGCCATGAAGTGATGGGACCCGATGGCATGATCTTTGTTTTTTGAATATTGAGTTTTAAACCAGCTTTTTCACTCTCTTCTTTCACTTTCATCAAGAGGGTCTCCAGTTCCTCTTCACTTTCTGCCATAAGGGTGATGTCATCTTCATATCTGAGGTTATTGATATTTCTCCCGGCAATCTTGATTCCAGCTTGTGCTTCTTCCAGCCTTGCATTTCGCATGATGTTCTCTGCATATAAGTTAAATGAGCAGGGTGACAATATACAGCATTGATGTACTCCTTTCCCAATTTGGAACCAGTCTGTTGTTCCATGTCCAGTTCTAACTGTTGCTTCCTGACTTGTATACAGATTTCTCAGGAGGCAGGTAAGGTGGTCTGGTATTCCCATCTCTTTAAGAATTTTCCACAGTTTCTTATGATGCACACAGTCAAAGGCTTTGGTGTAGTCAATAAAGCACAAATAGATGTTTTTCTGGAACTCTCTTGCTTTTTTGATGACCCAACAGACATTGGCAATTTGATGTCTGGTTCCTCTGCATTTTCTAAATCTAGGTTGAACATCTGGAACTTCACAGTTCACATACTGTTGAAGCCTAGCTTAGACAATTTTGAGTATTACTTTGCTAGTATGTTCAATTCAGTTCAGTTGCTCAGTCGTGTCCAACTCTTTGCGACCCTGTGAATCGCAGCACGCCAGGCCTCCCTGTTCATCACCATCTCCCGGAGTTCACTCAGACTCATGTCCATTGAGTCCGTGATGCCATCCATCCATCTCATCCTCTGTCGTCCCCTTCTCCTCCTGCCCCCAATCTCTCCCAGCATCACAGTCTTCTCCAATGAGTCAACTCTTGGCATGAGGTGGCCAAAATACTGGAGTTTCAGCTTTAGCATCATTCCTTCCAAAGAAGTCCCAGGGTTGATCTTCAGAATGGACTGGTTGGATCTCCTTGGAGTCCAAGGGACTCTCAAGAGTCTTCTCCAACACCACAGTTCAAAAGCATCAATTCTTCGGTGCTCAGCCTTCTTCACAGTCCAACTCTCACATCCATACATGACCACAGGGAAAACCATAGCCTTGAAAGTTTCAGCTTTAGCATCATTCCTTCCAAAGAAGTCCCAGGGTTGATCTTCAGAATGGACTGGTTGGATCTCCTTGGAGTCCAAGGGACTCTCAAGAGTCTTCTCCAACACCACAGTTCAAAAGCATCAATTCTTCGGTGCTCAGCCTTCTTCACAGTCCAACTCTCACATCCATACATGACCACAGGGAAAACCATAGCCTTGACTAGACGGACCTTAGTCAGCAAAGAGGGTTATATGAGTACAATTGTGCAGTAGTTTGAGCATTCTTTGGCATTACCTTTCTTTGGGATTGGAATGAAAACTGACCTTTTCTAGTTCTGTGGCCACTGCTGAGTTTTCCAAATGTGCTAACACATTGAGTGTGGCACTTTCACAGCATCATCTTTTAGGACTTGAAATAACTCAGCTGCAACTCCGTCACCTCCACTCACTTTGTTCATAGTGATGCTTCCTAAGGCCCACTTGACTTCACATTTTAGTATGTCTGGCTCTAGGTTAGTGATCACATCAGCATGGTTATCTGGGTCATTAAGATGCTTTTTGTATAGTTCTTCTGTGTATTCTTGCCACCTCTTCTTAATATCGTCTGCTTCTGTTAGGTCCATATTTCAGGATTTGAAATAGCTCAACTGGAATTCCATCACCTCCACTAGGTTTGTTCGTAGTGATGCTTTCCAAGGCCCACTTGCCTTCACATTCCAGGATGTCTGGCTCTATTTGAGTGATCACACCATCGTGATTATCTGGGTCGTGAAGATCTTTTTTTGTACAGTTCTTCTGTGTATTATTGCCATCTCTTCTTAATATCTCCTGCTTCTGTTAGGTCCATATCATTTCTGTCCATGAAATGTTCCCTTGGTATCTCTAATTTTCTTGAAGAGATCTCTAGTCTTTCCCATTCTGTCATTTTCCTATTTCTTTGCATTTATCACTGAGGAAGGCTTTCTTATCTCTCCTTGCTATTCTCAGGACCTCTGTATTCAGATGGGTATGTCTTTCCTTTTCTCCGTTGCCTTTCACTTCTCTTCTTTTCTCAGCTATTTGTAAGGCCTCCTCAGATAGCCATTTTGCTTTTTTGCATTTCTTTTCCATGGGGATGGTCTTGATCCCTGTCTCCTGTACAATGTCACNTTTTGTATAGTTCTTCTGTGTATTCTTGCCACCTCTTCTTAATATCGTCTGCTTCTGTTAGGTCCATATCATTTCTGTCCTTTATTGTGCCCATCTTTGCATGAAATGTTCCCTTGGTATCTCTCATTTTCTTGAAGAGATCTGCTGTCTTTCCCATTTTATTGTTTTCCTCTGTTTGTTTGCATTGATCACAGGAAGGCTTTCTTATCTCTCCTTGCTATTCTCAGGACCTCTGTATTCAGATGGGTATGTCTTTCCTTTTCTCCGTTGCCTTTCACTTCTCTTCTTTTCTCAGCTATTTGTAAGGCCTCCTCAGATAGCCATTTTGCTTTTTTGCATTTCTTTTCCATGGGGATGGTCTTAATTCCTGTCTCCTGTACAGTTTCATGAACCTCTGTCCATAGTTCATCAGGCACTCTATCAGATCTAGTCCCTTATATCTATTTCTCACTTTCACTGTATTTGACAAGGGATTTGATTTAGGTCATACCTGAATGGTCTAGTGGTTTTCCCCACTTTCTTCAGTTTCGGTCTGAATTTGGCAAGAAGGAGTTCATGATCTGAGCCATAGTCAGCTCCCAGTCTTGTTTTTGCTAAGTGTATAGAGCTTCTCCATCTTCGCCTGCAAAGAATATAATCAGTCTGATTTCAGTACTGACCATATGGTCAATGAGTAGAGTTGTCCCTTGTGTTGTCGGAAGAAAGTGTTTGCTAAGAACAATGCGTCCTCTTGGCAAAACTCTTATCAGCTTTCATTTTGTACTCCAAGGCCAAACTTTCCTGTTTCTCCAGGGAAGTCTTGACTTCCTACTTTTTCATTCCAGTCCCCTATAACAAAAAGGACATCTTTTTCTGGCGTTAGTTCTAGAAGGTCTTGTAAGTCATCATAGAACCGTTCAGCTTTAGCTTCTTCGGCATTAGTGGTTGGGGCATAGACTTGGATTACTGTGATATTGAATGGTTTGCCTTGGAAACTAACTGAGGTCATTCTGTTTTTTAGATTGCACCCAAGTACTGCATTTCGGACTCTTGTGTTGACTATGAGGGCTACTCCATTTCTTCTAAGGGATTTTTGCCCACAGTAGTAGATATAATGGTCATTTGTATTAAATTCGCCCGTTCTTGTCCATTTTAGTTCACTGATGTTCAAACCCTTGCCATCTCCTGTTTGACCACTTCCAATTTACCTTGATTCATGGACCTAACATTCCAGGTTCCTATGCAATACTGTTCTTTACAGCATCGGACTTTACTTCCATCACCAGTCACATCCACAGCGGGATACTGTTTTCATTTTGGCTTCATCTTTTCATTCTTTCTGGAGTTACTTCTCCATTCTTCCCCAGTAGCATATTGGGCACCTACTGACCTGGGGAGTTCATCTTTCAGTGTCCTATCTTTCTACCTTTTCATGGGGTTCTCAAGGCAAGAATAATGAAGTGGTTTGCCATGCCCTTCTCCAGTGGACCACGTTTTGTTAGAACTCTCCACCATGACCCATCCACCTTGGGTGGCTCTACACCGCATGGCTCATAGTTTCATTGATTTAGAGACGGCTGTGGTCCAAGTGACCAGTTTGGTTAGTTTTCTGTGAGTGGTTTTCATTCTGTTTGACCTCTGATGAATAAGGATAAGAGGCTTATGGAAGGTTCCTCGTGGGAAAGACTGACTGTGGGGGAATCTGGGTCTTGTTCTGATGGGCAGGACCATGCTAAGTAAATCTTTAATCCAGTTTTCTGTTGATGGGTGGGGCTGTTCCCTCCCTGTTGTGGACTGAGGGCAAACTTGACCCATGCCTTCACAGGAGACTCTTTTCTCCTGGCTCTTAATGTACTCCCAGAGTCTCTTTCCCCATTCCTGTTAAAGTACTGTAATCAAATCCCACTGGTCTCCAAAGTCAAATTCTTTGGGGGTTCTCAGTCCCTTTGCTGGTTCCCTAGGGGGGGAAATCTGCTGTGGGTCCAAGAACTTTCTTAATAGTGCAAGAATTTCTTTGATATAATTGTTCTGCAGTTAGGGACAGAAAGTGAGCAACAATTCAGATATCCAGAGGGCACAGCAAATAGCCAGCTTGATTTTATTCAGGATTATTCACAAGTCTTATGCTATGGAGAATCTGACCCACCACCGCCCAGTGTATTTCTGATTGATGGTGCATTTGAGCAGGGTTAGTTCTGTAGTTCAGGAAACTGTTTTTGAGCAATACTCATGTGCATGACTCAAGCATAGGCATCCTGTCCTGTCTGGGCCTGGGGAAGCCAAAGCCTAGACCCATTGTTCAGATGGGACAAGCTGGGATTTCCATCAGGGTAAGCCGATACTACTTGGCTTTTAATAATAGCTTTCCTCTGTGGAAGTGATAGTGCCAGGTACTCTTTATCAGTGTATCCTGACTGAATCCTTACAACTGCTCTATGAAGTAGGTACCGCTTTTCAGGTTGATGAAATTCAGGTTTTTGACCAGGGTCAAATAGCTGGTAGCAGTGTTGGACTTAAAGAGCTAGAGCTTTTAGCCATGATGGGGTCCTGAAACATCACAGGTTTAAGGACTCTGGACTAATTCTAGTCCCCAGCCTCTGGTGAGGCTGAGCCTAAGGGCATCTTGCCTGCCTGCTTCACAGGTTTGGCTTGCGGGGGAGAGAGCAGTGGCTAGGACATCATTCTTAGCTCTGGGCACAGACCATGTGCTGTTCTTTTTCCAGTAGTTGTTGTTTAGTCCCTAAGTCATGTCCGACTCTTTGCAATCCCATGGAGTGCAGCAGGCCAGGCTCCTCTGTCCTTCACTGTCTCCCACAGTTTGCTCAAATCTGTGTGCATTGGGTCAGTGATGCTGTCTAACCATATCATCCTCTGCCGTCCCTTTTTCCTCCTGCTCTCAATCTATTCCAGCACCAGGGTCTTTTCCAGTGACTTGGCCCTTTTGTATCAGGTGGCCAATGTATTGGAGCTTAAGTCTCAGTCCGTCCAATGAATATGCAGGGTTGGTTTCCTTTAGGATTGACTAGTTTGACTTCCTTCCAGTCCAGGGGATTCTCAAGAGTCTTCTTCAGCACAATTCAAAAGCATCAATTCTTTGGCACTCAGCCTTCTTTATGGTCCAGTTCTCATATCTGTACATTGACTATATGGATCTTTGTCAGCAGAATGATGTTTCTGCTTTTTAATATGTTGTCTAGGTTTGTCATAGCTTTCCATCCAAGAAGCAAGTGTCTTTTAATTCATGGCTGCAGTCACTGTCCACAGTGATTTTGGAGCCCACTAAAATAAAATCTGTCACTGTTTCCATTTTTTCCCCATCTATTTGCCATGCAATGGTGTGGCTAGATGCCATGATCTTAGTTTTTTGAATGTTGAGTTTTAAGCCAAATTTTTCACTCTTTTTCACCCTCATCAAGAAGCTCTTTAGTTTCTTTTCACTTTCTGCCATTAGGGTGGTATCATCTACATATCTGAGGTTGTTGGTATTTCTCCCAGAAATCTTGATTCCAGCTTGTGATTCATTCACTTTGGCATTTTGCATGATGTACTCTGCATATAAGTTAAATAAGTGTGACAGTATACAGCCTTGGCATACTTCTTTCCATATATGGAACCAGTTCGTTGTCCATGTCCAGTTCTAGCTGTTGCTTCTTGGCTTGCACATGTTTCTTAGGAGACAGGTAAGGTGGTCTGGTACTCCCATTTAGTTAAGAATTGTCCAGTTTATTGTGATCCACACAGTCAATGGCTTTAGCATAGTCAATGAAGTAAATTTTTTTTGGAATTCCCTTGCTTTTCCTGTGATCCAGTAGATGTTGGCAATTTCTCTGCCTTTTTTAAAGCCAGCTTGTACATCTGGAATTTCTCGGTTCACATACTGCTGAAGCCTAGCTTGGAGAATTTTGAGCCTTACCTTGCTAGTATGTGAAATGAATGCAATTGTTCCATAGTTTGAAACTTCTTTGGCATTGCTCTTCTTTGGGATTGGAATGAAAACTGACCTTTTCCAGTCCTGTGACCACTGCTGAGTTTTCCAAAATTTGCTGACATATTGACTGTAGCACTTTAACAGCATCATCTTTTAGGATTTTACGTAGGTCTGCTGGAATTCCATCACCTCCATAAGCTTTGTGGAGAAGGCAGTGGCAACCCACTCCAGTACTCTTGCCTGGAAAATCCCATGGATGGAGGAGCCTGGTAGGCTGCAGTCCATGGGCTTGCAAAGAGTTGGACACGACTGAGCGACTTTACTTTCCCTTTTCACTTTCATGCATTAGAAAAGGAAATGGCAACCCACTTCAGTGTTCTTGCCTGGAGAATCCCAGGGATGGGGGAGCCTCGTAGGTTGCCATCTATGGGGTCACACAGAGTCAGACATGACTGAAGTGACTTAGCAGCAGCACCATTAGCTTTGTTCTTAGTAATGCTTCCTAAGGTCCACTTGACTTCACATTCCAGGATGTCTGGCTCTAGGTGAGTGACTACACTCCTATCGTTGTGGTTATCTGAGTCATTAAGACCTTACTTGTATAGTTCTTCTGTGTATTCTTTCCACCTCTTAATGTCTTGTTAGGGCCTTAACTCATTCCCATTCTTGGATGAAATGTTTCCCATATTATCTCTAATTTTTTTTGAAGAGAAATTCTCTTTCTTAGATAATCTTTCCCATCTTGTTGTTTTCCTCTATTTCTTTACACTTCATTTCAGAAGGCCTTCTTATCTCTCCTTGTTTTTCTCTCGAACTCTGCATTCAGTTGGGTATATTTTCCCCTTTTTCCCTTTTCAGCATTTGTAAAGCCTCCTCAGACAACCACTTTGCCTTTCTTTTTCCTTGTGGTAGTTTTGGTCACTGCCTCTTGTACAATATTATAAACCTCCATATATAGTTCTTTATGCACTCTGCCAGATCTAATCCCTTGAACCTATTCATCACCTCTACCATATAATCATAAGGGATTTGATTTAGGTCATACCTGAGTGGTCTAGTAGTTTTCCCTACTTTCTGCAACTTAAGGCTAAATTTTGCGATAAGGAGGTCATGATCTGAGCCACGGTCAGTTCCCAGTCTTGTTTTTGCTCACTGTATAGAGCTTCTCCATCTTCAGCTGCAGAGAATATAATCAATCTGATTTCAGTAGTGATCATTTGGTGATGTCCATGTGTAGAGTCATCTCTTGGGTTGGAAGAGAGTTTGCTGTGACCAGTGTGTTCTCTTGGCAAAACTCTTAGCCTTTGCCCTGCTTCATTTTGTAGTTCAAGGCCTAACTTGCTTGCTACTGCAGGTTTCTTTCGACTTCCAACTTTCCATTCCAATTCCCATGATGAAAAAGACATTATTTTTGCTGTTAGTTCTACAAGGTCTTGTAGATCTTCATAGTTAACATTTAGCTTCTTCAGCATCAGTGGTTGAGGCAAAGTGATGTTGAATGGTTTGCCTTGGAAAGGAACCGAGGTCACTGTTTTGTTGACTGTGAGGGCTACTCCATTTCTTCTAAGGGATTCTTGCCCACAGTAGTAGATATAATAGTTACCTGAATTAAATTCACCCATTCCTGTCCACTTTAGTTCACTGATTCCTAAAATGATATTCACTCTTGCCATCTCCTGCTTGATCACATCCAGTTTCCTTGATTCATGGACCTAACATTCCAGGTTTCTGTGCAATACCGCCAGACACATCCACAGTTGAGTGTCGTTTCCAATTTGACTCAGCTAGTTCATTCTTTCTGGAGGTATTAATAATTGCCCTCTGCTCTTCCCCCATAGCATATTTGACACCTTCCAACCTGGGGTGCTCATCTTCCGGTGTTAACATGTTTTGCTTTTTCATACTGCTCATGGGGTTTTCATGGCAAGTGTACTGGTGTGTTTTGCCATTCCCTCCTCCAGTGGTCCACATTTTGTCAGTACACTTCACTATGACCCGCCCATCTTGGGTGGCCCTGCACAGCATGGCTTATAGTTTCATTGCGTTACAAAGCCCCTTCACCAAGACCATGCTGTGATCTATGAAGGGGCTTCTGATATGGGTGTTAAGCAGTCTAGCTTAGTGGTTAAATTGAAAGTGAAAGTTGGCTCAGTCATGTCTGTTTGCAACCCCATGGATTATACAGTAGAAGTCCATGGAATTCTCCAGGCCGAATACTGTAATGGGTAGCCTTTCCCTTCTGCAGGGGATCTTCCCAACCCAGGCGAACCCAGGTCTCCCACATTATGCGTGAATTCTTGACCAGCTGAGCCACAAGGAAAGCCCAAGAGTACTGGAGTGGGTAGGCTATCCCTTCTCCAGTGGATCTTTCCCACCCAGGAATCAAACTGGGGTCTCCTGGATTGCTGGCAGATTCTTTACCAGCTGAGCTATCTGGGGTTTTTCGAGTCAGACATATCAGGTTCTTCTTGTGATCCTGGGTAATCTTCTTTGCACCCCAACTTTCCTGTCTTTGAATGGAGTTGTGGTAAGCATATATGAGTTTTATTGTCCATAAAGTGCTGTGTATAATGCATGCTGTGACATCCAGTGCTCAGTAATTGATAATTGCTCTTATTGGGAATTAGCCAACAGCTAGTGTGTTCAGGGAAGCTTGCAACTTTAAAACACTTGAAGTGTGGCCATCCTGTGACACAGGGCTGAGCCCCTGATTGAACCTGAGAAATCTCTTGGTGTAGAACTGTTTCCCAAAGAAAAGGTAGACAGTAAAGAAGGGAGCCCATTAGGTAATCAGGGGACCACACTCACCATCAGATCTGTAACTGGCTGAGACCATCACTTGCTTCAGAGGAAAGGACCGGAATGGAAGGAAGGAATCCAGCCTTCTGGCACTTTCTGACTAATCATCTGTCTAAATTGATTTCCCACTCCTTTTTTTCTTTTTATCTTTTGGATATGTAAAATGCCTTCAGGTTTCAGCTGGTTTGATGATGTCAGGTCATCAAAGATGCTCTCATGTGGAGGGCTTGTAAATGGGTAAATGGATTAGAACCTCTTTGGTAGGTCCATCTGTTCTGTCCCTACTTGAAGGCCTTGGCACCAGGATTTGGAGGAAGCTGGTATAATATAGCATCTGTCCAATGGGAGCAGAGGTGAGTGGCCTAGGGTAGGTGAGTCAGTCAGAAACCAGGAAATCCTCTTATCGTGCCAGATACCTGGGCTTTCCTCAGCAGCAAGAACTGAGCAGCAAAATCTGGTGAGTCAGCCTGTCTGGGAATTAGAGTTGCCAGTCTGTGAGCATGTGGAATTTGTGTAAGTTTGGGCCTTTTTGTTTCTTTCAGCATTTCAGTCTTAGAAACACAGATCTGGAAACCAGACAGTCCATGTGGTATAGTGCTGTTTGTTTTGGATAATTTGGCTTGAACAGTTTGCTTCTCATGTATTCTGGTCTTCCAAAAATTAACCCCCTTGCCTTTAAAATTTTTAATAAGTTGCGCTATGGCTTACTGGCTATACTCTAAAAGCATAAAAAGGCTTCAGAAAACTTACTCGGGTCTGTCATTTTCCACACTAAAACCCTTCTGAAGGGGCTTCAGTGTGTTTTTGAAACCTAAGTGAAACTGCAAATCCAAAAAGGGCATGCATAGTCATGTCTGTCATTTATTCTTTTTGAAGGTGGAGAATGGGACACACCCTGATTCTATATGATTCCAATTAACACAGGAATGATTATGGTCTTCATTTTAAACTTGTACACTCAGAACATTCCTTTTGAAAATAACTGAATTTATGCAAGTACTATTTGGAGGAAGTAAAGTTCTGTAGCTAAAGTTTAAAGCTTCAACTTTCCATTAAAACACCCTTTTACCCTACTGCCAGTCTCATTAGAGCTTTGAATTTGGATTGTGAAGGTCCATGATTCTAGAGCTGGTGAGACATGGGTCTGACATTGATTTGGTTCACTTTCCCTGCTATACTTCCAAGTTTCTATTGACATAATTTCAGAGGCTGCAATTATTATACTCTCCTGTGCTGTGCTTAGTCACTCAGTGTCCAACTCTTTGCAGCCCCATGGACTGTAGCTTGCCAGGCTCCTCTGTCCTTGGGAATTCTCCAGGCAAGAATACTGGAGTGGGTTGCCATGCCCTTCTCCAGGGGATCTTCCTAACCCAGAAATTGCACCCAGGTATCCTGCATTGCAGATGGATTCTTTACTGTCTGAGCCACCAGGGAAGCCCAAGAATACCAGAGCAGGTAGCCTGTCCCTTCTCAAGGGGATCTTCCTGAGCCAGGAATTGAACTGGGGTCTCCTGCATTGCAGGCAGATTCTTTAGTTAGCAAAATTTTACAAGCACTAAATTTTAGATGGATCTTCTGGTAGCCTAGTTGAAGGTAAGAATGAGTCTAAGTAGATAGTGTCTCCAGAGAAATGACTCCTTCCTAGCCAAGAAATTTCTAGCAATCTTCCTATAAAACACTTTTTAGTTAAAAATGAGTAAATCACTGATATTATGTATTAGTGCAGACTTTTCTTTTTCATCTATATGTTATCCTATCATTTAGAGATTGTATTGGGATGAATCAGCCCTTCTTTTATAATGGAGATACCTTCTTAGAAGACTAAGCCTGCAGGCCATGTAGGGCCTTCACATTTAGTGTGAACTTGACTTTGCTTCTACATACCACCTTTCTGAGAGGGGTATTTAGAAAAGCAGCTCAGTGGCTGGGACCCTTGGCATGGAATACAGTCCTGGTGGATGGCTCCCATAGGTGGATAGAGACAGGGTGGAGAAAGGGCTTGCAAATTCTTTACCTCATCTTTAGGGTTATGAAACTATATATAGTTATTTTGGATGTGACCACTCTTTCTCCCTGTTCATCCTACTTAAAAAGAAAATCTGGGAATTTTGACATTAGAGACTAGAAATGAACCTTTAATTTGTACCTTTGGTGTTAACACAGGTTCAAATAACTTTATGTGATGGCAAATTGGCAAGACAGATTTTCTTTGGAATATTTCTGGCAAACCCATAGTCTTCCTGATGCCTTCTGCACATGAATTCTTTGTGATCTATGTTACCTTAAGAATTTTAGGAATTTCCATTATTGGTTCTCCATATGTGTCCTAGCCGCTGCATTTCCAAGGTGAAGGTGTAGGCTTATGAGGAAGGTGATGGTGAACTTGGGAGTATTTCTGCTAGTTCATGGTTGACTCATTGCAAGAATGGTGTTGCACTGTGGAGTCCCTGGAGGAGAGCTTGCATACCCTGTCTTCCTGTTCAGTGGTGATTGCTCTTTAATTTTCTTCTAGGTTGGCTGGCTCCTCTGGCTGATGGCATGTTGAGGCACATGGGCCAGTGGCAACGAGGGCATCCAATTCAGAGAGGGCCGCTTTAGAGGCCAGGCCATCAGCATCATGGGCCAGTGTGTCACCAAGTGTAAGAATCCCTCATCAACTCTGGGTAGCAAGAATGGAGACCGTGACCCCAGCAGCAAGTCACATGGTAGACGGAGTACAAGCCACCGTGAGGAACAGCTGCCAGCCTGCGGCAAGCCAGGTGGAGATATCCTTGTCAATGGGACCAAGAAGGCAGAGGCTACTACTGAGGCCTGCCAGCTGCCAACATCCTCTGGAGATGCTGGGAGGGAGCCCAAGTCAAATGCCGAGGAGTCTTCTTTGCAGAGGTTGGAAGAACTGTTCAGGCGCTATAAGGATGAACGGGAGGATGCAATTTTGGAGGAAGGCATGGAGCGCTTTTGCAATGATCTATGTGTGGACCCCACGGAATTTCGAGTGCTGCTTTTGGCTTGGAAGTTCCAGGCTGCTACCATGTGCAAATTCACCAGGTTAGTCACAAATACTTGGTGTCACCAGGTGAACAGAGGAGGAAAGAGAGCACCATTGAGCAGTGGTGCCCAGCTAGGATAGAAGTGAGCACCAACAATCCTTGCCTGAAGTTATAAATCCATGTTGCCAAGCTGCTGTCCCACCCCACTGCTATTTCAGACTTTTATCTCTTCTTTCACTCCTTTGTCAGTTCACTTACTTGCTTACTCAGTGTTTATTGTGCACCTATCATGTGTCAGGCATTGAGTGCCACTGGGGATGTGCTTTAGTCACTGTATGAAGCTTGTTTCCCCTTTTAGCTCTCCGAACAATACCCTTAGCCACCCCATGTGCCAATAAAGACAACTGACTCCAGTTATCAGCTAGTGCGTGTGTGCATAGTCACTCAGTCATGTCCAACTCTTTCTGACCCTGTGGACCATAGCCTGCCAGGCTCTTCTGTCTGTGGTATTTTCTGGGTAAGAATACTGGACTGTATTGCCATTTCCTCCTCCAGGGATCTTCCCAACCCAGAGATCGAACCCATATCTCCTATGTTGGCAGGCTGATTCTTTACCACTGAGCCACCTGGGAAGTCCTGTCAACCTGTAGTTATGTCCATTGTTATGATCATGCATCCCGATAGAGATTTGTGGGAGACAACATGGCAGGGTCACTGCAAAGTGTGGTTTGCAGAGCACTAGATTATAAGTAAGAAGAATTGACTTTGAGAACCCCTCGATAAAACTTTTAGTCCTTGGGTAGGTTACTAAGCAGATCTCAGATGTTCTATCTTCAGAATATACAGAATCTCGAAGAACATGATCCGTGTGAGATCATGTTGTAAGCCAGAAGTGTTATATATGCTGCTGCTGCTAAGTCACTTCAGTCGTGTCCGACTCTGTGTGACCCCATAGACGGCAGCCCACCAGGCTCCCCCATCCCTGGGATTCTCCAGGCAAGAACACTGGAGTGGGTTGCCATTTCCTTCTCCAATGCATGAAAGAGAAAAGTGAAAGTGAAGTCGCTCAGTCTCTCCGACTGTTAGCGACCCCATGGACTGCAGCCCACCAGGCTACTCCGTCCATTGGATTTTCCAGGCAAGAGTACTGGGGTGGGGTGCCATTGCCTTCCCCGAGTGTTATATATAGATGTTAAAAAATATGCATACAACTTTTTCTTTTTAGTAACAGAACTTTGATCTCTGGTGGCAATTTCCCCAGGTTCATCCAGAATCTTTGGACTCCAAAAATTTTCCTTGGCAGTAATCAAAAATATTCCCAAAACAGACAACCCCTATAGAATCAAAAGGAAAACAGGAAGACTCCCTCCCCATCTCCAAGGAAAGTCTACAGCTTAATCACTATTGCAGAATGAAAAACGGCACAGAGCAGGAGACTTTGAGTTTAGCTTTAGAAAGATGAATATATGAATGAATGAACTATTATCAGCTGCCTACCATGTGCCTGGCACTATTAGAAGTTGATATAATAACTTGTTTAGTTAAACCCTATGAAGTAAGGTAGTATTCTCACCATTTGGCAGATGAAATAGGATTGCAGTTAGTAGAGGACTTGGAGTTCTCTCACAGTTATGAGAGAAGCCTCATAGTTATGCTCTTAATTATGATACTGTATCGCTTCTCAGTAAATGATATCATTTGCAATTATTAATTGTGCCCCTCCTTCCTGTTGCAGGAAGGAATTTTTTGATGGCTGCAAAGCAATAAGTGCAGACAGCATTGATGGGATCTGTGCACGGTTCCCTAGCCTCTTAACAGAAGCCAAACAAGAGGATAAATTCAAGGATCTCTACCGGTTTACATTTCAGTTTGGCCTGGACTCTGAAGAAGGGCAGCGGTCACTGCATCGAGAAATAGCCATTGCCCTGTGGAAACTTGTCTTTACCCAGAACAATCCTCCGGTAT
Organism: Oreotragus oreotragus; assembly: GCA_006410675.1. NCBI lineage: Eukaryota > Metazoa > Chordata > Mammalia > Artiodactyla > Bovidae > Oreotragus > Oreotragus oreotragus. The sequence goes on along the minus strand of SJYX01013521.1, from coordinate 75,694 downwards.
TGGACCAGTGGCTAAACTTCCTAACAGAGAACCCCTCTGGGATCAAGGGCATCTCCAGGGACACTTGGAATATGTTCCTTAACTTCACTCAGGTGATTGGCCCTGACCTCAGCAACTACAGTGAAGATGAGGCCTGGCCAAGTCTCTTCGATACCTTTGTGGAGTGGGAAATGGAGCGAAGGAAAACAGAAGGGGAAGGGAGAGGTGCACTCAGCTCAGGGCCCGAGGGCTTGTGTCCCGAGGAGCAGACTTAGTGGCTCTGTCTCAGGAGCAGCAGCAAGGATCTGCCTGCTGCCCTGCAGTCAACCAAGGAATTGGACCTTTCTGAAAATTACTGAAGATCCGGATATTTTCTACTTTACACCTTTCTCTGCCTTGTATCTGAAAGGGCTCTAAAATGCTGTATCATGTTTTAGGCACTTTCTTCACTTTTGGTTATTGTGGTTATTTCCCTTTTTTGGGGAGGGGTCCCCCAAAATATTTGAACCTGGCTACATGTTGTTTTTTTTTTTTTGAAGCCTTCAGATAGAATAAGCCTGCCACTTCTTGCACAAATCAGATTTTTTTTTTTTTTTTTGGTGGGGGAGGGTGTAGAGCAGGTAGTAGGGAATGGGACAGTTAGGTTGAATTATCATTATAAAATGATAGTGCCAGATCTCAGTTTTGCATATTCTTGTTTTTCAGGGCAGGTCTGTACTGTGTGTAGTGCTGTTTACATGGTTGAATTTAGGTTGTAATAATTACTTTTAAAGATTTACACAGAGTTGAATTTTGAATTAGCAGTGTTAACTGTTAACCACATTGCATTAATTCCCAGGCAATTTAAAGTTCTTGGAGAGCCAAGGCCGGCCAAGAGCATTTGAAGTCTGGTGACGACCCCCTTTTAAGCTAATTTATCTGAAACTCTTTATTTTTCTCACTTCTTGCTCATTCCTTCTTTGACCTATTGCATTTCATGTTGAGTTTATCCTTCAACATGCTACACCTGTCAGTCAAGTGAGCAGTTTTGTTAGAACACATTGTACTGAGAACCACTTAAGCATTGAATGCAGAGAAAGCAGTGCTACCTCAGTTTTGCTGGAAGTAGACTTTGATAGTTTTCTTTCTTTGATGAACTTTCTGTATTTTCATGTTGTAAGTTTTTTTTTTTTTTTTTTTGTTTGCTTTGGAGCCAAAGTTTCTGTTCCTGGTGGTCGGAAAACCGTGCCTGCCGGCCACCTGACTTGAAGGAAAACTGTGGTATGGAGCTCTGCTTGAATTTTGTTGTTTTTTTCCTTGAGTATCATCAGCTTACTTGTCTGGCAAGTGCAGGAGCCTGGGGTTGGCCTGAACTCTGCCACACAAATACATAAGTGTATTTAATAGTTAAACGTGTGCCCTTTCCCTTCTTGCTGCACCCGTGTTATCACTTAACCCCCAGAAGTTATTTATTTTCTTCTTTGTTAATGTCAGGCTTATTTGGGGTAATGTGATGACTATTTAGGTTTACATGACCCTCCTCACCTTTTCCTACCCCCAAATATGTATATATACATATATATGTATATATTCTGCCTATATAATATATATATATATATATACATACACATATATGTATCTATATCCCTTTGTTTCTTTGCCTGCTAAAACTAGCTATAAAAGGGAGCTGCCTTCAATATACAAAGTATAAGAGTGTCAGGGAGAATCATAATGAAGGCTTTTGAATCTGAATTTAGATCATTTTCCTTAAAGATGAATTTTCCCAGTCCTTTCCTCACAAGAGGGAGTCTCAGTTCCCTAGACACCTCCACATGCTTACTCTGTAAGGCCAGCTTAGGCTAAACTGCCACACAGGAGCTGACTGGTCCTACCTGGTTTTAGTAGAGGGTCCTCTTATTTTTCCATTAAAAAAAATGTCCTCATAAAACTGTACTGGAAGGATGGATGGCAGGAACTTGTACCGTTCAGCTTCCAATATTTTGGAACAGATTGAAAAGGGAATTTTTAAATAAAAATTTATAAAAATATTTATACTCTTGAGGCAGTGAGAGTTTGTCAATTAAATATTTGGAGTTTTCTCCCTCAACTTACCCCCCATCTACCTCCCAGGTATATGTTTCTTAGCCTGGGCAGGAATTGCTTATTTTGAGTTCTTTTATTACTAACCTATGGCTCTGGGCTCCCATCTTTACAAAGATGATTTAAGGAGTTTCTGTAGTCAGTGTTTTTGTAAAATTGATGCTGTCATAGGGAACATATATATATATATATATATATATATATTTTTTTTTTTTTAAATCCGAACCCTGAGAGTTGCCCCCTTTACAGGAGTGGATGGGAAACTAAAGTCAGCCACAGTAGTTCGCAATACTGCTGGAAAGCTGATGGGTCCCATTCCAGATATCTGGCTTTGTTCTAGCCTAAGACAAGATCCTTGTAGACAGTTTCTAAGGGTCTTAGCAGGTTCTGTGGGCTCAGTTGAAGTCAGGGTACCTAGACTGAGAGACTGAGACTGCCATCTCATCCAGTCAATTTACAACCCCATTTTTCGTCAGTTCTGGGCCAGGTAAGGCTTTTTCTGTCTCAGATCAGAAGGGTGTATGGAGAGGACACAAAATGCTGAGTATCCTAACGACTCTGGAGGAACTGGATTCCTTCCCCAACCTACAAGAAAGCATTCCATGCATTAAGTGTGCTATGATGGATTTTTAAAAAAACACTCAGCTTCCTCATCAACAAAGAGCCATTTAAATATTTTTGGTTATATATTTAATGGTTTGTTTGTTAACAAATGCAAATTAGAAACCTGAAAAGGGAATGGTTAGGGAGGGACTTGGTTTCCTTCCAAGTTTGAGTCTTTGATGCAAACAATTCAAGCTTATGCAGTCACGTGGACCAATGCTTGACTTTCTCGTGGCTGTAGGAAAAGCAGTTTTCTGCAGAGGAATCCAAGGTGGAGTGTGTGTGTAGGTTTGCAGTTACATTTCTGGGAAAGGAGAGGTTCCTGTTCTTCACCTACAGATAGGTTTGCTGCTTAATGAGTGAGCAGTAATTGTGTTGAAGAGGTCAATGCATGCCCCTCAGGTAAGCCAGTGCACACTTCAGTTTAAACAATAGGACACTAGAGTGGTGTGGTGGTGGTGTGGTCAGGGGCAGGATGTGGATGCTATTTTGAAAACAGGCAAATACCAGAGTGACTACAACAAACGGAGTGTGTTGGGAAGTTGTTTTTTGGCAGTAGTTTTTTGTGTGAGCTTCTACGGTTATTTCTTTAGCAATTGATTAGAAAGCAATATGAGATGAAGTGTGCTTCACTGCATTGCTCTTTCCCTATACCTGCCAAATGTGAATGTATCATTCTTAACCCTGCCTCCTGTAATGACACTTTGCTATACTTAGCCTCATCAGTTCTCCCTGCCAGATGTGCTCACATGTGTGAATTTGGTTCGAGATTCCATTTCTACCCTTCTGGTAAGAAAAAAAAAATGTAGAGCTAGGTAGAGATCCAAATTTCAGCCAAACCCTCAGGTTCAAGGAAATCCAACGGAAAATGTACAAGGTTTTCAATATTAAACTTTCCTAAGGAAGGCACAAACTAGCCTTCTTGGAGAGGAAGAAAGTATTAAGCCACACATTTATTAGTGGGTCTTAAAACAGTATGGATCTCCCAAAGACCGGTGGCAAAATTCAGTCCTCAGTGCTGGAGCCTCCATGGTTCACGTGATGGCCGCATATAGTATACTACACCAAACTGTATTAAATAGTGATGGGAAATTACTTAGATAAGGATCTGGTATAAAAGTTTAAAAACCAAAACATCTATATTCTGGCCATGTTTGGTTTGCATTTAAAGTAAAGTCTTCAGTGCAGTGAGCCCCAAAGGTTAAAGGCTGGAAGAAAGCTGCTGCTAGGTTTGTTTTGCTGTAGTAGCCCACTTTGCCACTCTTGTGTGTCTGTTTGGTTAGTGATGACCTGAACATATTGGTAACTGCCTAACTGACAAAGGTCTTCCCTGGGGGACTCAGAGTATCTTGTTTAAATGTGTGCGTGTGTGCTAATCCACTTCAGTCATATCCGACTCTGTGTGGCCCTGTGGACTATAGCCAGCCATGCTTCTCTGTCCATGGGATTCTCCAGGCAAGAATACTGGAGTGAGTTGCCATGCCCTCATCCAGGAGATCTTCCCAAACCAGGGATTGAACCGGCGTTTCTTATGTCTCCTGCATTGGCAGGTGGATTCTTTACCACTAGCACTACCTGGGAAGCCCTTTTTAAACAAGATGGACTAAAAGGACTATTAAGTCATTAAAGGGTTAATTGGGACTCATTTGAGAACATGTAACATTGATCCTCCTCTTACTCCACAGTTTTCTGAATCATATAGAGGGGTTTCCTGCCCACTCCCCATTCAGAGTTTACACCTTTGTTAAGTTGTAATCATTAGCATTTATCCAGGTTAACCTTGACTAGCACTGCCTTACGTTGAGGATCTGCAGGTGTTTTTCCTCACTGAAAAACAAAATTGAGTAACCATCAGATTCTGTTTCTGATTCAGGTGCTGGAGTTATCACATCCTTCTCCCTATTCCTCTCTTTGAAAACTGAGCCTGCTCTTCTACCACCCACCTTCCCTACAACTTTCAACATAAATCTTGCATATTGCCAAAGGAAGCCATTCAGCAGCTGCTGTGGTTTTTTTCCCCCAACACATTTATTGTGGGAGAAGTGTCTTCCTTCTGACCCTGGTCCTAGCCCCTTGAGTCTGTTATTAATTGTTCTTACCTGTTGCACTAATGAATATGATTCTAGGTTTCAAAGGAGGGATTTGAAGCAATAGGCAAATGGGGCTTGGATAAACTGGTCCTACAAATAAGATACCCTGCCTTATCCCGCTGAGGTGATGAGTCCATTGCTCATGTGACCCTCCACCTTTGTGGATTCCTCTTGGTTTGTGACCAGTGTGTCTGTTTCTTGAAGTTGTACAAACTTGTTGACAAAAGTCAATACTTTGATTTGTATTCTCTGCACTGTTGCACTCTCCAAATGGCTCCTTGAATATTTTTATTAACTTGTTACACACATTATTGTCTACTTTTTTATTTGGAAGGTAACCTGCTGTTGGACTTAATAAATTTGTTTACTTGACTAATAACAGTTCTGCAAGAAACAAAAAACCACCCCTCAAACAAAAAAAAAAATCTGTGACTTCATTCTGGGGTGAGCTTTTCCCACCAGGAGCCTCTTCCAACATAATAGATGGCAAATCCTGTGTTTTGGAAAACTGTCCAGATCATACAGGATCCCCAGCTACAAATACGGATGTTGCTCTCCCACTCACCAAGCTTAACGGCTTTTCAAGTCCCAGTACTTACAGGCAAGAAGCAAATGCGTCCTCACAGGGCCACTACCTAAACCGTCTTACCAACTGATGTGGATTCCCATGAAGAATAAAAAGTGAATTAGAACTCTTAATAGTTGGCTCCTGTATCTACTAGGTTGGCAGTGATTAAGGCAAAGGAGGCAAGCTGAAAACTGTCACGTGCTACTGTTCTGTGATCTTTGGCAAGTTAGTGAACTTCTGAGTTTCCTTTTAGTCATCTGTAAAATCAAGAGACTGTTATTTCTATCAATGTTAGGATTTAAAAGAACATCCATGATTTATAAAGCACCTAAAACACAAAAGTTTAAGGTTTCCAAAGGTTGTTAGGTAATGCAGGGAATCCAGATAATAGGAGGATTGGAATGGTCACATGACCTTTCAAAAGTCACTGCCTTTCTTGGGGACTCAACTTCCCTATGCCAAATTGGGAGGATGGTGGGCTTAGAATAACATGGTCCCTAATGGCTCCCTGTGGCTCTTACATTCTAGTAGTCTAACTGTGGTAGACCTTGTTGTTCAGTCACTAAGTCATGTCTGACTCTCTTGCGACCACATGGACTGTAGCCCGCCAGGCTCCTCTGTCCATGGGATTTCCCAGGCAAGAATACTGGAGTGGGTTGCCATTTTCTTCTCCAGCAGATATTCCTAACCCAGGGATTGAAACTGTGTCTCCTGCATTGACGGGTGGATTCTTGACCATTGAGCCATCAGGAAATCTAGGGGATNTAGCCCGCCAGGCTCCTCTGTCCATGGGATTTCCCAGGCAAGAATACTGGAGTGGGTTGCCATTTTCTTCTCCAGCAGATATTCCTAACCCAGGGATTGAAACTGTGTCTCCTGCATTGACGGGTGGATTCTTGACCATTGAGCCATCAGGAAATCTAGGGGATGACTTTTTCCTTACTTAAAAAATGTACTTATTTTCCCAGTTGGCTCTTGAGCTTGTGTCTTCTTTGGCTTTTTGAGTTAATGAGCCCAACCAGGGCCTTACAAATAAGAGGTATGGGAAATAATAAAGTGAAGATTACTGATTTGGGTGCTTGTATAGAATACGGGACCATTTATTCAAAGTGTCGTCATGGTGCTATATGGCTAAAAACCAATTTTTGACTAGATAAGGGATAAGCAACTAACACTATTACCAGATAAGTATGTGGAATGGTATACTGAAAGTAGTTCTGAGGGTTCAGAGTACTGTAGTCACCTCAGCACTGGCCTCTTCCTTCCCCTCAAATCCAGCTGCCAAAGTACATGGCTGGGTTAGCTTTGGAAGTCATTCTCTAATTCTCGATTTTGACCTAGACCCTAAAGGGTTACTCTGCCTGAGAAGTTAAGGCAAGGGAGCCAGCCTAACCTCTCCCACCTCCTTTGCTATTACTTCCAAGGATGCCCTCTCTTATGAAAGCTGTAAGGCTCTTCTATTACATTCTTCCTATGTAATATTCCTTGATTCTCTAGTTAGCTTGTGGGATGCTAGGAAAGTTAGTGAAATATGGCAGCAATGCAGTCAGCAGCAGAGCATCTAACGCTAATGTTTTGTAATCCATGCTGATGAGGAGTCGGCCCATGTTTATCTGGGGTGTTGCTGCTGAGAATGTGAGTGTATTACAATACAGAGCTACAAAATAATATGGTACTAGTGTGAGACAAGACAAAAGACACAGACATGAGGCTCTCGAATACACAAGACTACAATAAAGCCTCCTTTACTGTGTAAGTAAAGATGAGTAATTGGATAAAATCTAAACATTTGGTGAAAAGTTATGCCAAAATAAGTTCTAGGAGGAATAAAGGTATATGTGTAAAAAATTAAATCATTTAAAAAATATATGTAATATAATCAGTGGATATTAAATTGTCTCTGGATCAGTCAAGACTTTTTACACATAAAAGCAAATAGAAAAATACCATTATAGACAAGAACAGACTTCTAAAACTCTTAAAAAACTAGAAACCTTTTTGCAATAATTGACAAATGAACACTACATTTCTAAAGAGAACTTAAAAATTCAGAATGGAAAATTCATTATGGAAAAGACAACAGAAACATGGGCAAAGGATATGGACAACTCTAAAGAAAAACAATTGCCCAAAAGCTTCTGGAAAAAATAGTAGATGACAATCTAAAGGGTATTTGAATAAATAGATTTTAAATCCTAAATTAAACCTAAAATGAAAAAGTTAAATCTATCAATTGACAGAGATTTGAAAAAAATGTTAGCAAGGTAAAAACTTTTCTGGAATTAAAAAAACCTTCAGTGGTTCATACTCTTCAGCCCAATTAAATTCACTTCTAGGAATTTTTCCTCAAGAAATAATTATCTGCCAAAGATGTGCAAGGATATGACTGGCAGCATCATTTGGGGATAACTTGGGACTGGTTTAGAAATTATGGCACACATCAGAATGTTGGAATATTATGCAGCTATTAAAAACTGCTTTTGAATAGTGGGAAATTAAAATAGTGGTCTGGTGGGATTAGGTATGATTTTAACTTCTGGATTTTTCAAGTTTCCATTAATGGGTTTCCTTTATAACAGAAGAGAATTTACAAAATGGGGGACAGAAGGAAATGAAAATAACATGGCTGTTTTACTAAGCAACTCCATATGGGCGAGGAGGCTAGAAAGTTTGGGAGTAGTATGTTCAAAGCCTAAACCAAGTATTCTGTGAAAATCCTTCAAGTTGCTTTTTTCCCCCAAATGAGAAGTTGCTTCTCTAGCAGCTGCCTTGGCAGCTCAGCAGTGGCTGCCTAGAAGGGTGTGGGAGGAAAAATGCACAAACGCACTTATGAATGGAATGTGTTTTGCAAGAGGCCAAGTTGGCAGCTTTGGCTTCCAAAAGGTGGGAGCATCAGAAAGAACAATGTGTGCAGACTGGAGCCTCAAGAGACTTTATGGTCTGGGCCTATCTCTGCAGAGTTCTAGAGTTGGAGGCCCATGGGGGAACTTCACCCCACCTATCAAGAAAAAGGAAAGCCTTGGCTGTCCCTAGGAGCAAAGGGAGTGCTCTTGGCACAGGGAGCCTTGATCTGCTCTGTGAGTCTGCAGTTCAAAGATGATCCTCAATAAAATGTAGGGTTTCCCTAATTTAATTCTCATAGCCACCTTATTAAGTAGATAATTATGTTGCCATCTTTAAAATGAGGAAACAGAGTTCCCTGGTGGTCTAGTGGTTAAGATTTTGTACTTTCACTGCTGTAGCCTGGGTTCAATCTCTGGTCAACCCTGTTTGGGGAACTGTCAAGCTGTGTGCTGTGGCCAAAATGAAAAAAAAATTTTTAATGAGGAAACTGAGGCTCAGAGAGGGAAAATAATTCATAACACATTCCACTACTCAGTCATTTTTCACAAACTGAATCTTTGAATATTCATATCCTTAAAAGTAGACACATCCTCATTTTACAGAGCTGTAGGAATGGGCTCAAACAAGGTTAAGTGACTGGCCCAGCAGCAGAGCTGAAGTGCCAACCTTCAGGCAGACATTTATTTTGTGTCTCAGGACTGGAGTCTCAAGAGGCAAACAGCAGCTAAACTCCCACAGCTTTGGAGTTCTGCAATAGGAAAGAATCCAGCAACACTGTTTCAAGATGTTCTCAAGGCCTTGCAGCTGAGGTCAGCAATCCACCTAGGAATTTATTTACAAGGGAACTTCAAATGGTAGTGTCTCAATCCAAAATCAAGCTCTTTAGTTCTAGCTTCTGGTTCCCACCTTTCAGATCTTGTGGAAGTTGCATTTAGAGGATTAAACACAGACTCAAATGCCCAACCTTAAGAGTTAATTTTAAGTAAATTATTTTTTTCTGATTATAAAACAAATACGTGCTGATACAAACCAGCCTACTTTGAGAAAAGCATTTGGTAAAATTGAATCTGCCAGTCCCACCAGCCAGAGATAAAAACTCTTCATATTTTGCCATATAGCCTTCCAGGTTTTGTTCCAAGCTTATGCATATCTTTTTTCTACTCAACTATACAGAGTATTCTGTAACTCTCCATGCATTATACAACCTATGATATAGTAGGTTGTATAATCTCATCTTCACAACAGTCCTGTAAGATGTATACCATTGTTATGTACCAAGCACAGAGGTGTTAATTTATTCAGGTTCACACAACTAAAAGTAGGAAAGCTGGAATTCACAGTCAGGTAGTCTGGATCCAGAGGTCTGCTGCTGCTGCTTGTAGATCTTTCACTAAATTTTATTTACACACATAATTTTTAAAGAATAGAATTCCATCAAATAACCCTTTAGCATATCCTCCATACATGTTTTTGAGAAACTATCTTGTTACTGTAGGATAATACTCTGGGAGTAGAACTGCTGGGTCCCAGGGTAGGGAGCAATTTACAGAGTTGTTTGGAATGATACATACTGCTTGACAGACTAGTTCATCTTTCCAGAAGGGCAGCTAGTATCAGCTATCAGTTTTGGAACTGTGTGTGCCTGTGCCCATGTCCTTTCCAACACAGAATGTTGATAATTTGAAAGTTAATTTTTTTTAAAGCAAAGGTTTTTTTAACTGAAATTGAAGCTTCTAAGTTAGGACTGCTGGTATTGGGAGGCAACTACTGGTAAAGGGTAACACTGCAGTCACTCTGGAAGGAAGCGTTCCTAAAAATTGAACTGAAAGAGGGTTTCCTGGGTTGGTTAAAAGCTGCTAAGTCACTTCAGTCGTATCTGACTCTGTGCGACCCCAGAGATGACAGCCCACCAGGCTCCCCCGTCCCTGGGATTCTCCAGGCAAGAACACTGGAGTGGGTTGCCATTTCCTTCTCCAGGTTAAAAGCTAAGAGCCTTCTATTTTCCTCTGGACCTGCCAGATTTTCAGTCAGCCTTTTTCTTTCAATACAAAGTAGTTTGCCTTACAGAAATTTGCNCCAGGCTCCCCCGTCCCTGGGATTCTCCAGGCAAGAACACTGGAGTGGGTTGCCATTTCCTTCTCCAGGTTAAAAGCTAAGAGCCTTCTATTTTCCTCTGGACCTGCCAGATTTTCAGTCAGCCTTTTTCTTTCAATACAAAGTAGTTTGCCTTACAGAAATTTGCTTCACAGATGTTACAACTTTGACAAACCACATACTGTCTGGGTTTTCTCTTCCTGGTTTCCTTACTTATATACAGTATACCGTTTAATACGAGTGCTACATGAAATAAGCACCTGCTAGAATACTTGTATATAAACCCACTGACACCAAACAAAGTACAAACTGGTAGCCTCCCCTCACTCTAAGATGAGGTTTGAATTTTAGGTATTTATTGAAAATTCGTACATGCCATATAAATGGACTCGACTATCTGCTATATAGAGAGGTCTGGCAGCCTGTGGAGTGCCTGCAGCCTGACCACATTTTCTGCCATTGCCCACAAGGGATTAAGAAATGACACCTGGAAAGTGGTGGGCAGACTCACAAACACATATTTGGAGTGGTGCTTTCCTATCAGTCCTAGGCCAGAGAGTGATCCATGAGTGCTGTAATGGAGGAGGAGTAGACAGTTAACCATTCATTCAACCCTGCTGACAAAAAGTAAGGTAAAGGAGAAACAGTTTTTTTGTATGTGTGTGTGCCATGCGGGTGAGGGCCAGGTAGGTAGACAGCCTATGGAAAGCTGCCTGCTGAAAATAGTTCAGTGGAAAGAATACTGACTAGTCCCAGATGCCCAGAATCAAATCACTGCTCTGCCACTTAACAGATGTGAGGCACATCTCAACTAAGGGTGAATGATCTCAAACTCAGTTTCTTCAATGATAAAGAAATATTAAATATTTAAATTACTATCTCACAGGGCTTTGGGAAGGACTGTAGACTGTAACAGCTAATATTAATGTTGATGGAGCACTTACTGCAAGTCAAGCAGTAAGAACTGTAGATGTGTCCTCATTTACTCCTCCCAAACAGCTTATGTTACCTTGAGTAGGTACTGCTGTAGATAACAACAGTCTGTCTTCAGAATCCTTTTAAACTGCTGTTAGAATGTTGTTTTGCTAAAACTACTTCTGTAGCACCTAACACATGCCAGGCACTATTTAAAAACTTTATGTTAACTTTTAATTACGTTGTGAAACACCTAGCACATTGCTTAGAATTTAGGAGCCACCTGATATATTTTAGTTTCCTAAGACATCATAGTGAATACTCATGGAACTGGGTGAGAGGGCTGAGGTGCTCTCCAAGGTGGAGGAGGAAGAAATGAGCAAAGACAAACACAGAATCTGTCTCCACCTAATGTCTGAACTTAAGCTAACAAGCCATAGGCCTTTTGGGTATGGAGAACTGGAGTTCTGAGTGCTGGAGAGTGGCTCTGGAATTAGAGACAATCATAATTCAAATACAGTAAAGAATCCGCCTACAATGCAGGAGACCAGGGTTCGATCACTGGGTTGGGAGAACGGAATGGCAACCCACTTCGGTAATCTTGCCTGGAGGATCCCATGGACAGAGAAGCCTGGTGGGCTATAGTCCATGGGGTCACAAAGAGTCAGACATGACTCAACAAGTAAGAGTTCACACTTCATAATTCAAGTATTAATTGTGCACTTACTAGCTGTGTGACCTTAGGCAAGTTGCTTAACCTGAGCCTTTTCCTCATCTTGTTAAAATGGAGATGCAATAACCTTAACCAAAACTGCATGTAAAATACTTAGCAGTACTTTGACATTTATTAAGGGTTTGATGAATTACAGTAATTATTAAGAGCTGAGTCAAGCTCCCAGCATGAGGGAAAACCTTCTACTCTCCTTGCTACTCCTTCCTGAGCCACTTTTACGGTTTCCCAAATGTTATCTGCTGGCATCATGGAGACACTGCACAGAAGAGACCAAAAGAAGTCAGTCACACAGAAGGCTTATAGCTTGGGGAAATAACATGACCCTGCTGCTGGCTACAGATCATTATGACTACAGAAATGAGAGTGTAACTTTTGAAACAAAGGACTAGCAGCAGGTTTTGTTACTATAGGATTTTCTATTTCCAGTTTTCTCTTGACTTGTCAAACATGCCTTTGGGACCTTTGCCTCAGTCAGAACTTAAGCTTTTTTGCTCCCTGACTCAATGTTCCCGCCTCTAAGCCCTCATCCCCTGAGAACATCCCAATCACTTCTAGAAGAAGAAAGCTTTGACCCTCTCTTGCTTAGTTTACCTATACAATGGGGGTAGAATACTTATAAGCTAAGTATTCTACTTGGTACATGAAGACTTGCCTATTTTACCTCAACCTTCATAGCACTAGCTCTGAGAAGTTTTGTCCAGGCAAGTTCAAGTTTGCCCCTTTTAGAGACCACACTGTTAACCAAAAAGCTTTTTTTCTCTTTCTTTGGCAATTTTGGGTCACTTTTTAACCTCTTACTGTTAAGTCTTCCTATAAGCCTGTTTCAAGCGTATAAGTCCAAGACTAATTATTTCTGTTTCTCAGAGACATTAATTCTCATAAGCTGCCCAGCAGGTAGCCTGTTTCACTAGTAGCCCTAATACATATTATAAGAATTTTATGACAGGAAATTAACTTCTGATCCAGGATTCAAGACCTGAGACATTCATGTTTCACCACCTGGAACCCTGGCCCTGTGAAATAATACTAGAATGTCAGAATTTTAAGGGACTTATTAGAAATAATACAATCCAGTGATTTTCAAACTGCTTATTTCAAAAGAGCCACTGCCCTCTTTCCCTCCTCCCCTAATATACATGTTCATTCATATACCTACTCACCCATTTCAGAACTGCTCATCTTTATGCCTCAGTAAAGATTTAACATCAAAATTTTTCTCTTTAATAAAGGGTTTTATAGTTTAGAACTGATTCCTGGTGGCTCAGTGGTAAAGAATCTGCTTGGAATGCAGGAGACCTGGGTTCACTCCCCAGGTCGGGAAGATCCCCTTGAGAAGGGAATGGCAACCCACTCCCGTATTCTTGCCTGGGAAATTACATGAAGCCTGGTGGGCTACAGTTCCATGGGGTTGCAAAGAGGCAGACATGACTGAGCTATTAACACTTTCATTTTTATAAAGTATTAGAAAATTACTGATTTATTTTAAATCCCTCATCTTACCAAAGGGAAATAGATCCATAATGGGAAGGTGGCTTGGCCACTACTTGTCAGAAAAGTTAAGTGATATAGCTGGGACTAGACCCAGAGTACTGCTCCACTACTCCTCAGGCCTAGAATCAACAAAACAGGCCTTATCTCTTAAAAGTTAACAGAACTGGTAAAGGGGGAAAGGGCAGAGAAGACAGGAACACATTCCTTATATGTAGGAAAGATAGGCTCTGGTCACATCTGAGCCTGTGCCTTGCCTAGAACTTGACCAATTTTACTCAAATGCTTCTTGTTCTAGAGAGGCTGCAGGATCTAAGATCTCTGCCTTTAAACGGGGATGAGCCATCTTCTTGAGGGACCACAAAATGTAGTTATAGAAGAGCAAATACATGTAAAATAGGAATACAATAACCTATCTCTTAGAACTGTGAAAGTTAAAGAGATGATTCATTTCAGTCTTTATTTATGTGCCTGGATATCAACCAAAGGCCTCTCTCCAATAAAAGCTTAAGTCCAGAGGTCAGAATCATGAAGGAACAATCCTTCAATCCTTACCTCTTGGTTCCTGGCAGCAAGATCAGGCAGAGGGTGCCTGAACACAGGTTGTGGTAGAGCTTTCCTATCTGCTGGCCCCAGTGCCAGGCAGCTATCTTTGGGTGGTCCACCTTCAGCATCTAGAGTCAAAGCCAGATAAAGACACTCAGCCAGGGTACCCACTGCTCACTTTTGGACGGACGCCAACATTCCTCCTCAGGCTCTCAGGAAAGGCTCTGTTCAAATCCTCAGTGTGAAGCCAGAATCTATACTATAGGGTTCCCGGCCCATCCCAGCCTCCCCAGGCTTTCAAGTCAGTTCAGGACAGCTGCTGTCCATTCCTCTAGATCGATCTTCCAGGGCCCTGTGTTAGGGGAACCAAATCACTAAGGAGAGCTCTAGCCTGCCCTCTGCTATTAAGCATATCTGTGACCTGGGCAAATCATTCACTAGTTCTCATCTCTATTTCTCCTCTGTTAAATGTGGGACATGAGACTAGGGCAGAGTTTCCCAAACTTAAGCCACTCACCTCCTATCTTCACCCTTCTGTTGGCTATTCCCTAATGGTTTTCTTTAAAAGTGAATCAATTTCTTCCTTAGCTTCATCTAAGTAATACGAGGGAACCCTGGTGGCTCAGATGGTAGAGTCTGCCTGCAATGCAGGAGACACAGGTTCAATCCCTGGGTCAGGAAGATCCCCTAGAGAAGGAAATGGCAACCCACTCCAGTATTCTTGCCTGGAAAATCCCATGGATGGAGGAGCCTGGCAAGCTACATTCCATGGGGTCACAAAGAGTTGGACATGACTGAGGGACTTCACTTTCACTTTTAAAATAATACTATCCATGTAATCATAGGTTCAATGTGGTGGTTGTTACCTTAAATAAATGTTAGAAAAAAAAGTTCATAACTAAAAAAAAGTGAAAAATGAGGTCCACCTATGACCACCAAAAATCATCTTCTGTATATATACACTGCAGGAAACCTTAGATCACTTAACACTTGTCCAGCTCTCCAACTTCCTGTATCAACCCCTCAAAATCCCTTGGAGAGCCACCTCGAAAACTTGATTCTAGCAAGTTTGGAGGAGACAAAGTATGAGATATCTTAGAGAAAGAAAGGTGTGTCCAGGGCTGGAAGAAGCTGGAGAGTGAAGATTAGTGCCAGGACTTTCATGGCTAATTTCCATAAATATCAGAAGGCCAACACCAAGACCAAGAAAACTAAAGTATCTAGCTACCTTTCCCCTCCAGGATACACTCATTAACTCACTTACCTCCAAGGCCTCCTGCTCCGAAGGGGGAGGTATGACACGAACCCCTGGTAGCCTTGATTCGTGAGGTAAGTCCCTGAGCCAGGCATGGAGGTGCCTGGATGTTAGGGCATGCCTGCCTTTCAGCTTCCAGTCCTTGCCCATGAGAATGTTGAGGCCCCTCTGGGCACTTCCAAATGTTTTGAATCCTGAAAACAAGAATACTCTGTTCTGTTATTAAGGACCAAAAAAAAAAAAAAAACAACCCAAAACAAACCTGATCACCATCAAGTTGGAGCTCACCCGGAGCCAAGGAAGAGGGACAAAATCAGGAGATGCTGACCTGATCCAGCTCAGGAGAGCCTATTTGGTGAACATTTCCTTTCTCTGATCTCATGTTATCACCATCTTTAATCTCCTTCCCCAAGGCTATATTTGGTGGCATAGACTTACTCAAGAAACAGTATCTTTTACGCTTAAGATCTTTAGGCAAGATCATAGCTTCCAGGCCCAGGAACAGGCTACATTGTTTCAACAGGTGTTCTTTGAAGGTTTCACTCACTCCAGACAGGTATATACTACCTCTGTTCTCACAATCTTGTTCCAACTCATTCACAAGGGTGTCACAATCAAGGGTGAGTTCTGCCACAGGCCTCTGCACCTAACCAAGGAAAGATGGCATTAGTGCTAGAAAAGTCACTACTTCAATCCCCAGGCCTGTTACATACCAGCAAGTAACTTAATTCTTCAGATTCCTTATCTATATACAGAGGCTAATGATAACTGCCCCAAAGGACTATGGTAGAAACTTACAAAATAGATAAATAAATACAAAATGTAAATATTTTTGTGTAAATAATACTCTTACCTTTCCTTTTCACCTCACCACCTGCAATGGGAATCAGTTCTCCGCCTTCTACACCAATGAAATTCTGGTTTAATTACATAAGAAACATCAAGATACCATTGGTTTCCCTGAAAGCTAAAGGGCAACCATAAAACAAACAAACCATCTGGATCTAAGTAGTGATAAAGAGTCCAAGGTAAGAGAAACCCAAGTAAGATGAAAGGCGTTGCAAGAGGGCATCAGAGGGCAGACACACTGAAACCATAATCACAGAAAACTAGCCAATCTGATCACACGGACCATAGCTTTCTCTAACTCAATGAAACTAAGCCATGCCGTGTGGGGCCACCCAAGACGGGAGGGTCATGGTGGAGAGGTCTGACAGAATGTGGTCCACTGGAGAAGGGAATGAAAAACCACTTCAGTATTCTTGCCTTGAGAACCCCATGAACAGTATGAAAAGGCAAAATGATAGGATACTGAAAGGGGAACTCCCCAGGTCAGTAGGTGCCCAATATGCTACAGGAGATCAGTGGAGAAATAACTCCAGAAAGAATGAAGGGATGGAGCCAAAGGAAAAACAATACTCAGTTGTGGATGGGACTGGTGATAGAAGCAAGGTCCGATGCTGTAAAGAGCAATATTGCATAGGAACCTGGGATGTCAGGTCCATGAATCAAGGCAAATTGGAAGTGGTCAAACAGGAGATGGCAAGAGTGAACGTCAGCATTCTAGGAATCAGCAAACTAAAATGGACTGGAATGGGTGAATTTAACTCAGATGACCATTATTATATCTACTACTCTGGGCAGGAATCCCTTAGAAGAAATGGAGTAGCCATTATGGTCAACAAAAGAGTCCGAAATGCAGTACTTGTATGCAATCTCAAAAACAAGAGAATGATCTCTGTTCGTTTCCAAGGCAAACCATTCAATATCACGGTGATCCAAACCTATGCCCCAACCAGTAAAGCTGAAGAAGCTGAAGTTGAATGGTTCTATGAAGACCTACAAGACCTTTTAGAACTAACACCCAAAGATGTCCTTTTCATTATAGGGGACTGGAATGCAAAAGTAGGAAGTCAAGAAACACCTGGAGTAACAGGCAAATTTGACACTGGAGTACAGAATGAAGCAGGGCAAAGGCTAATGTTTGCCAAGAGAATGCACAGGTCATAGCAAACACCCTCTTACAA
>SJYX01013521.1:44203-57370 GCA_006410675.1 Oreotragus oreotragus | reverse complement strand
CTATTTTTCTGGACTCCAAAATCACCGCAGATGGTGATTGCAGCCATGAAATTAAAAGACGCTTACTCCTTGGAAGGAAAGTTACGACCAACCTAGATAGCATATTGAAAAGCAGAGATATTACTTTGTCAACAAAGGTCTGTCTAGTCAAGGCTATGGTTTTTCCAGTGGTCATGAATGGATGTGAGAGTTGGACTGTGAAGAAAGCTGAGCACCGAATTGATGCTTTTGAACTGTGGTGTTAGAGAAGACTCTTGAGAGTCCCTCGGACTACAAGGAGATCCAGTCAGTCCATCCTAAAGGAGATCAGTCCTGGGTGTTCATTGGAAGGACTGATGCTGAAGCTGAAACTCCAATACTTTGGCCACCTCACACGAAGAGTTGACTCATTGGAAAAGACCCTGATGCTGGGAGGGATTGGGGGCAGGAGAAGGGGAAGACAGAGGATGAGATGGCTGGATGGCATAACCAGCTCGATGGACTTGAGTTTGAGTGAACTCCAGGAGTTGGTGATGGACAGGGAGGCCTGACGTACTGTGATTCATGGGGTTGCAAAGAATCGGACACGACTGAGTGACTGAACTGAACTGAGTGATAAAGAGTAGAAGGACAATGCCAATGTAGCCCGGGTTGATTTTGACAAAAATGAAAGTTATCATGTGCCAGGTCACCACTATAAGAATACCAGGCTTGGATGAAGCCTTTCCATAATAGAATGTCTCAGGTCTAAGCTTCTGAAGGGTGCTTATCTAAGCTGTTATGTCTTACAGCACTGTAAATACAAGGTTGAATAAATATGGATATGGAAAATACAGGGCTAAGGGTACTACTTTATGCTTTCTCTGGTGACCTTACCTTGATGCAGGAACCCTCTACCAGGACACCATCCAGAGACTCTGGCCAGCTGGGCAACTTCCAGGACTTCATATTGTATACAGAGATGTGGCTGCAGGCACACCAAGATTTTCTTACTTTGGCTTTACAGGCTCAAACTGCCAGAGAAGGGGCTGGGAATAGAGTCCCCCTAAACTACAGTGGCCAAAGTCACCAGAATAGAAGTCCCTGCTGTGCTGGGCTAGACAGTGATCACAAACTGTCATTTTAAGTAGAATCGCCACATGCAGGACCTGGTTTCTCAGAAAATAACCTTAAATTTGTCACTTAAAATTGAAGCCTTTCTCTCTCTGGGTGCTATGGGGTAAGCAACAAAATTATTTACTGCCTAAATTGCTTTTTGTATTATTTATTATTAATNTAGAATCACCACATGCAGGACCTGGTTTCTCAGAAAATAACCTTAAATTTGTCACTTAAAATTGAAGCCTTTCTCTCTCTGGGTGCTATGGGGTAAGCAACAAAATTATTTACTGCCTAAATTGCTTTTTGTATTATTTATTATTAATCACTAAAGTCATCACTCTAAGTCACAGGCAGAGACTCCCATTTGTCTTATCAGCTTAATTTTTAAAATAAGCAGCTTT
This sequence comes from Oreotragus oreotragus, assembly GCA_006410675.1. Classification (NCBI taxonomy): domain Eukaryota; kingdom Metazoa; phylum Chordata; class Mammalia; order Artiodactyla; family Bovidae; genus Oreotragus; species Oreotragus oreotragus. The sequence continues at coordinate 55,889 of SJYX01013521.1, read as the reverse complement.
CCCACAAACTTCTGGAGGGTAAGTTCTTCCACTGGATTTGTGTCTTCAAATTTATTGCTTTTCCATTTGGTCAAACCAGAATAGCTAAATCTATGTGATAGTCTAAGCCATAACATCATCATAGAGATTAAAGTGCTCCCATAGAAAACCTTCATTTTATTGGATTTGACAATGATTTCTTGAATATGACACCAAAGACACAGGCAACAAAATTAAAAAAGAGAGAGAGAACTAAATCAAAATGTGCATCAAGGTGTGCTGAGGTTCATGGGATCGCAAAGAGTCAGACACGACTGAACTGAACTGAATTGAACATCATACTCAAAGGAAAAAGACTAAAAACTTTTTCTCTAAGATCAGGATGAATATGACACCAAAGACACAGGCAACAAAATTAAAAAAGAGAGAGAGAACTAAATCAAAATGTGCATCAAGGTGTGCTGAGGTTCATGGGATCGCAAAGAGTCAGACACGACTGAACTGAACTGAATTGAACATCATACTCAAAGGAAAAAGACTAAAAACTTTTTCTCTAAGATCAGGAACAAGGATGCCTTCTCCTGCCACCTCCATTCAACACAGTATTGAGAGTCCTAACCAGAGTAATAAAATATCCTCTGAGGAGGATACCTACTAATATTTAAGTTTCATATAAAAAAAAAAGCTCAAATTGTCCAAAAATGAAAAATCCATTTTGGCTTCACAGTAGTTATTTTGCATAAATGTATAGACATCAATAGAATTTCCCAGAAGCTGCAGTGGTAATGAATCTGACTGCCAGTGCAGGAGGTGCAAGAGATGTGAATTCAATCCCTGGGTCGGAAGATCCCCTGGAGTAGGAAACTGGAACCCACTCCAGTATTCTTGTGTGGAAAATTCCACAGGCAGTGGAGCCTGGTGGCCTTGAGTCCAATGGGTCACAAAGAGTGAGACACAACTGAGCATACTGAAATAAAAGAGGAATCCACAGGTCCACATGAAATTAATGAATGAATGAAAAAATAAATAAGGTAATGGGAGGACTCTTGCTCATAGAATGCTGAGTAACAACTAGTAAACATTGAAGAAGTATATAGAGTTGGAAAGTCATCCTTGTACACCGATCACAGTAATGTTGGTTGAGCTAACAATCATCAGTTCAGTTCAGTTCAGTTGCTCAGTCGTGTCAGACTCTTTGCAATCCCATGAATCACAGCGAGCCAGGCATCCCTGTCCATCACCAACTCCCGGAGTTCACTCAAACTCATGTCCATTGAGTCAGTGATGCCATCCAGCCATCTCATCCTCTGTCGTCCCCTTCTCCTCCTGCCCCCAATCCCTCCCAGCATCAGGGTCTTTTCCAATGAGTCAACTCTTCTCATGAGGTGGCCAAAGTACTGGAGTTTCAGCTTTAGCATCAGTCCTTCCAAAGAACACCCAAGACTGATCTCCTTTAGAATGCACTGGTTGGATCTCCTTGTAGTCCAAGGGACTCTCAAGAGTCTTCTCCAACACCACAGTTCAAAAGCATCAATTCGGTGCTCAGCTTTCTTCACAGTCCAACTCTCACATCCATATATGACTACTGGAAAAACCATAGCCTTGACTAGGCGGACGTTTGTTGGGAAAGTAATGACTCTGCTTTTGAATATGCTATCTAGATTGGTCATAACTTTCCTTCCAAGGAGTAAGTGTCTTTTAATTTCATGGCTGTAATCACCATCTACAGTGATTTTGGAGCCCAAAAAACTAAAGTCTGACACGGTTTCCACTGCTTTCCCACCTATTTCCCATGAAGTGATGGGACCAGATGCCATGATCTTCGTTTTCTGAATGTTGAGCTTTAAGCCAACTTTTTCACTCTCTTTCACTTTCATCAAGAAGCGTTTGAATTCCTCTTCACTTTCTGCCATAAGGGTGGTGTCATCTGCATATTTGAGGTTATTGATATTTCTCCCAGCAATCTTGATTCCAGCTTGTGCTTCTTCCAGCCCAGCGTTTCTCATGATGTACACTGCATAGAAGTTAAATAAGCAGGGTGACAATATATAGCCTTGACGTACTCCTTTTCCTATTTGGAACCAGTCTGATAAGAGCAGGAGGGGAATTTGATGAAAAGCAGGGTATCTGCTATTCTTAAAGTATATCCTCACATAGTACTTATTTGAAGTAAGGGGAAAAAAGCAGTAACTCTCTAACAGAGAAAGCAGACAACATCTTGTTAAGATCATCAAAATAAAAACAGGAGAGGGACAGATGGACAAATATGCCTCTTGATGTGGTACCCTGAAAAGGACATATTACTTATGTATGATCTGGCTAAAAACTATAGTCTGCATAACCTGAATCTAATTATAAGGAAACCCAAGATGAAATTACCAATGTCATGAGAGACAGAACTTCAATAGCCAAAGCCACAGGCCTGGTGGAATCTGGAAAAAGACACTGGCAACTGACAGTTCTGCTTCTATCGGGTAACTAAGACTAAAAGTGCTTCAAACAAAATTTGAGACAGAAGTAAGACTGGCTAACGGGACACAAGGTTGCTGATGAATAACAGATTGATACTGGCATAGGTTATGAAGGGTTATATTACCCTCTACTCTGAATACAACCTTCAAAGACACAGTGGGTCACTCACCTCTTTATTTGAAAGGCACTTAATAGTTTGACAGTTTTTGGAAGAAGAAAGTGCACTAACATCTGCCTCCCGGGTCAAGAAAAGGAGCTTCTGGCCCACTGAGTCTAGGCATTCTAAAACACTGTAAAGAAGGAGAAGTTAAGGTAGGAATAGTAGTCACATATACTAAAAGGTTCATACATGTGGATAGCACAGATACAGAACATTTCCACCATTATAGAAATTATATTTGTCATTGGTGCTCTCGATTCAGGGAGAGGAAGGGTAAACAAAAAATATATTCAAAGCTCTTTATCAAAGTTTAGGCTAGATTCTAAGGATCTGATATATTTACTATGCTGCAGAGACAACCCCCTTCTGAATCTGTTTTTTGTTTGTATTTTCCCCAATCTGGGCAAGACATCAAGACTATAGCTGACTCCTTTAATCAAAATACTCACTAGTCTATATCTCCTCTCATGCTACTTAGTTCAATGTTATTTCAATGTCTCACTTTTTTTAATAAAATGAGTTATTTTAAGACAAGTCAATATATTCAGAAAGAAAAACATGCTATTCAGGGAAGTAGATGGTAGTTTTCCCTCCATAGTTTTTGTAATGGAAGAATGTTACTCATATTATTGGTAAACATTTCTCAATAGACTCAAAAGGAGAAAAGAAATTGTCAGGTTTTGTTGTTAAATAAGCAATCAGGTACTCCATTTATCTTTGTAACTATTTGGAACTGAAAAATATTACCTTGTGTTTAGCTGCTGAACTACTTCTGCTGTATTTCTTGGCTCTTGGCTTTCCTGATAACTAGATAGTGCCTCCAGATTTAGTTCTGCAATCTTAAAAGAAAATAAAGTGGTAAAAATCATTTAATATCTTGTAAAGTATTTGATGGCAAATAGATGGGGAAACAGTGTCAGACTATTTTTGGGAGGCTCCAAAATCACTGCAGATGGTGACTGCAGCCATGAAATTAAAAGATGCTTACTCCTTGGAAGGAAAATTGTGACCAACCTAGACAGCATATTAAAAAGCAGAGACATTACTTTACCAACAAAGGTGTACCTAGTCAAGGGTATGGTTTTTCCAGTAGTAGGATGTGAGAGCTGGACTATAAAAGCTGAGCGCCAAAGAATTGATGCTTTTAAACTGTAGTGTTGGAGAAGACTCTTGAGAGCCCCTTGGACTGAAAGGAGATCCATCCTAAAGGAAATCAGTCCTGAATATTCATTGGATGAAACTCCAATACTTTGGCCACCTGATGTGAAGAACTGACTCATGTGAAAAGACCCTGATGCTGAGAAAGATTGAAGGCGGGAGGAGAAGGGGACGACAGAGGATGAGATGGTGAGATGGCATCACCGACTCAATAGTTTGAGTAAACTCTGGGAGCTGGTGATGGACAGGGAGGCCTGGCATGTTACAGTCCATGGAGTCGCTACCAGTCACACATGACTGAGTAACTGAACTGAGCTGAAAGTATTTGAGGCTAAAAATCAAAACAAACAAAATGCTCAAACCTGAAAAACCTACTCAAGTGGTGTTCTTTGCTTCTGTAGACAGTGAACTTTGCTGATGCCACATTCCTAGACTGGGTTCAGTACATAGCAGGTTGCTTCTGGCTGCTTAGCGAAGAATGGCAATCTGTTACCAGCTGCTGATGTGACATGAATATGGGAAAGGACCAAGCAGGGCAAAGTGAAAAGTAGTGACAATTCATTCATTCCCAAGTCACTTAAAACATGCAATCTTTTGAAATTATAAAAGAATGGTTTTCATGGCAACATAAAGGAAAAAAGACTTTATTATATTAATACAAAATTATTAAAAGTATTCTAGTTTATTCTCTTTGCATAGAGTGAGAGCCCTTTGGCAGTTTTCATGTATAGAGATACAAGTTTTCTTATTTAGAATCATTTTAGATTCAATTCAGAATTATAAAGAGTATAGAGTTCCCAAACATATTCAACTGCCATTTTCAACTATTATTAATATCTTAGATTAGTAATATATATTTGACACAATTATTGATGTTAATTTTTTCTTTTAAAATTTTTTATTTGAGCATAGTTGATTTACAATGTTGTATTAGTTTCTACTTATACCAAAGTGAATCAGTTACACATATCCACTCTTATAGATTCTTTTCCAGTGTGTTATTAACTAAAGCCTATGCTTAATTCAGATTTTCCTTAGATTTTACTCAAGTGATATGCAGTTCTTCCTAGAAATCAAGTGGCAACTGCTGTTGAAACAGTGCTCCCCCAAGAGAGCAAAAATCTATGTAGATATTTATAATTATCACAATTATTAACATCAGTTACAGTGACTTAAAAGTAGCATGCAGGATCTTTAGTTCCCTCAGTTCAGTTCAGTCGCTCAGTCGTGTCCGACTCTTTGCAACCCCGTGAATCGCAGCATGCCAGGCTTCCCTGTCCATCACAAACACCCAGAGTTCACTCAGACTCATGTCCATCGAGTCTGTGATGCCATCCTGCCATCTCATCCTCTGTTGTCCCCTTCTCCTCCTGCCCCAATCCCTCCCAGCATCAGAGTCTTTTCCAATGAGTCAACTCTTCGCATGAGGTGGCCAAAGTACTGGAGTTTCAGCTTTAGCATCATTCCTTCCAAAGAAATCCCAGGGTTGATCTCCTTCAGAATGGACTGGTTGGATCTCCTTGCAGTCCAAGGGACTCTCAAGAGTCTTCTCCAACACCACAGTTCAAAAGCATCGATTCTTCGGCGCTCAGCTTTCTTCACAGTCCAACTTTCACATCCATACATGACCACAGGAAAAACCATAGCCTTGACTAGGCGGACCTTAGTCGGCAAAGTAATGTCTCTGCTTTTGAATATACTATCCAGGTTGGTCATAACTTTTCTTCCAAGGAGTAAGCGTCTTTTAATTTCATGGCTGCAGTCACCATCTGCAGTGATTTTGGAGCCCAAAAAAACCCCCAAAATAAAGTCTGACACTGTTTCCCCATCTATTTCCCATGAAGTGATGGGACCAGATGCCATGATCTTCGTTTTCTGAATGTTGAGCTTTAAGCCAACTTTTTCACTCTCCAATTTCACTTTTACTTTACATCAAGAGGCTCTTTAGTTCCTCTTCACTTTCTGCCCTAAGGGTGGTGTCATCTGCATATCTAAGGTTATTGATATTTCTCCTGGCAATGTTGATTCCAGCTTGTGTTTCTTCCAGTCCAGCGTTTCTCATGATGTACTCTGCATAGAAGTTAAATAAGCAGGGAGACAATATACAGCCTTGACGTACTCCTTTTCCTATTTGGAACCAGTCTGTTGTTCCATGTCCAGTTCTAACTGTTGCTTCCTGACCTGCATACAGATTTCTCAAGAGGCAGGTCAGGTGGTCTGGTATTTCCATCTCTTTCAGAATTTTCCACAGTTATTGTGATCCACACAGTCAAAGGCTTTGGCATAGTCAATAAAGCAGAAATAGACATTTTTCTGGAACTCTCTTGCTTTTTCCATGATCCAGCGGATGTTTGAAATTTGATCTCTGGTTCCTCTGACTTTTCTGAAACCAGCTTGAACATCAGGAAGTTCACAGTTCATGTATTGCTGAAGCCTGGCTTGGAGAATTTTGAGCATTACTTTACTAGCATGTGAGATGAGTGCAATTGTGCAGTAGTCTGAGCATTCTTTGGCATTGCCTTTCTTTGGGATTGGGATGAAAATTGACCTTTTGCAGTCCTGTGGCCACTGCTCAGTTTTCCAAATGTGCTGGCATATTGAGTGCAGCACTTTCACAGCATCATCTTAGGATTTGAAATAGCTCAACTGGAATTCCATCACCTCCACTAGCTTTGTTCCCTAACCAGGGATAAAGCCCATGCCCCCTGCAATGGAAGCACAGACTCGCAACCACTGGAATTCTATCGGCTATAATGATTAATACCACTTTATGGTGCTTAACATATTCATGGCACTGTGCTAAGAGCATGATACTATATAATATCTCATTTACCCTCACCAATATCCCAGAGAAGTGTGTTCCCATTTTACAGATCTAGAAACTAAAAACTAGAAACTAAAGTTCTTCAGAGAAACTGCCTTAGATATCACATATCATTTCACCTATAATATATATCATTTCACCTATAACACATCATTTCACCTACTTAAAAACAGATTAAGTCTAACTTCATAGACATTTAACCACTATATTATGCTAGTGATATACATCTTAATTTCAAATATATGTTCACTTTGAATTACACTTCCATTTTTGTAAAGAAATATGATATGGTGGTTTGTGACACTGTTCTAGTCTCATAATTTTAAGGAAAGCAAAGATACTAACCTTCTTTGGGCCATACTTGAGGAAAAACCGAGCCAATTCAAGGGTTGTTCTAGCATCTTCTGTAGCATCATGACCAAGCCTATCTGAACACTGTATATCCTTCCTGCAAAGTCAAGGTAAAATTGAGATAACCGGGAGCATTCTTTTTTTATTTTTTAATTTTGTGGCTGTGAGATGCGGCATGTAGGATTCCTCGACCAGGGACTGAACCCACACCCCCTACACTGGAAGCATGGAGTTTTAACCACTGAAGGCCAGCAAAGTCCTGAGAGCATTTTTAATGACAGATTGTTTCAACCCTAAAGTTCTAGCTACATGTAAAAATTTAGCATCCCAGTAATTAAGATTTGAATCATAACAATCAAGATTCATTTATTCCTTAGTGCCAAGATCTGAGAGGTTCTGAGAATACAGAATGATCAGGAATGGTTTTGTCTTCAGTAAGCACATCATCAATGCCTATTTAATAAAAAGTCTCTGGTTCACTCCCTAGTCAATCCCTTGTCTCATTTATTTGATACAGCTGTGGGTTTAAAGTTATCTTCCAGAAATTTTCTACTTGTATACAAGTGTCTAATATATGGGCTTCCCAGGTGGCACTAGCGGAAAAGAACACTCCTAACAATGCAGGTAGAGTTAAGAGACATAGGTTCAAACCCTGGGTTGGGAAGATCCCCTGGAAAAGGGCATGGCAACCCACTCCAGTATTCTTGCCAGGAGAATGCCATGGATAGAAGCCCCAGGTGGGCTATGGTCCACAGGGTCACAAAGAGTTGGACACAACTGAAGCAACTTGGAATGAATGCATGCATGTCTATTATATACTTAAAAGTTCTTTTCTTTTTTTGACTGCACTGTGTGGCATATGGGTCTTAGTTCCCTGACCAAGGATGGTGCCTGTGCCCCCTCCACTGGAAGCACTGAAATGCCAGAGAAGTCTCATTATTTAAAAAGAATTTTTTAAATACATCTCTTCTCTGGCGGCTCAGACAGTAAAGTGTCTGCCTACAATGCGGGAGACCTGGGTTCAATCCCTGGGTCGGGAAAATCTCCTGAAGAAGGAAATGGCAACCCACTCCAGTATTCTTGCCTGGAAAATCCCATGGATGGAGGAACCTGGTTAGGCTACAGTCCATGGGGTCGCAAAGAGTCAGACATGACTGAGCGACTTCACTCACTCACTCACTCATACTTCTGTCTATAGATATATCTAAATCTAAGCTACATCATATCAATATCTCAAAATCTTTGAATCTTTTTCTGAATCTCCATTTTATGGAAATTAATCTATAAATTGGAGAATAATCCCCAGATTTTTTCTCAGTAACATCTTAGACGTCCCTATATTGCACATTTCATGGCTGGAGCTACCATCTGCAGTGATTTTAGAGTACAAAAAAATAAAATCTGTCACTGTTTCCCCATCTATTTGCCACGAAGTGATGGGACCAAAAGCCAAGATCTTAGTTTTCTGAATGTTGAGCTTTAAGCCAACTTTTTCACTCTCCTCTTTCATCAAGATGCTCTCTAGTTCTTCTTTGTTTTCTGCTATAAGTGTGGTGTTATCTGCACGTCTGAGGTTATTGATATTTCTCCTGGCAGTCTTGATTCCAGCTTGTGCTTCATCCAGTCCTGCATTTCTCATGATGTACTCTGTATATAACTTAAATAAGCAGGGTGACAATACACAGCCTTGATGTACTCTTTTCCTGATTTGAAATCAATCTGTTGTTCCATATCCAGTTCTAATTGTTGCTTCTTGACCTGCCATACATATTTCTCAGGAGGCAGGTCAGGTGGTCTGGGATTCCTATCTCATGAAGAATTTTCCACAGTTTATTGTGATCCACACAGTCAAAGGCTTTGGCATACTCAATAAAGCAGAAAGAGATGTTTTTCTGGAACTCATTTGCTTTTTTGATGATCCAACGGATGTTGGCAATTTGATCTCTGGTTCCTCTGCCTTTTCTAAATCCAGCTTGAACATCTGGATGTTCATGGTTCATCTACTGTTGAAGCCTGGCTTGGAGAATTTTGACCATTACTTTGCTAGTGAGTGAGATGAGTACAATTGTGCAGTAGATTAAGCATTCTTTTGCATTGCCTTTCTTTGGGATTGGAATGAAAACTGACCGTTTCCAGTCCTGTGGCCACTGCTGAGTTTTCCAAATTTGCTGGCATATTGAGTGCAGCACTCTGACAGCATCCTCTTTTAGGATTTGAAATAGCTCAACTGAGATTCCATCACCTCTACTAGCTTTGTTCGTAGTGATGCTTCCTAAGGGCCACTTGACTTCGCATTTCAGGATGTCTGGCTCTAGGTGAGTGATCACATGATCGTGATTATCTGGGTTGTGAAGATCTTTATTGCATAGTTCTTCAGTGTATTCTTACTACTTCTTCTTAATATCTTCTGCTTCTGAGAGATCCATACCATATCTGTCCTTTATTGAGTCCATCTCTGCATGAAATATTCCCTTGGTATCTCTAATATTCCCTTGGTATCTCTTGAAGAGATCTCTAGTCTTTCCCATTCTATTGTTGTCCTATTTCTTTGCATTAATCACTGAGGAAGGCTTTCTTATCTCTTCTTCCTATTCTTTGGAACTCTGCAGTCAGATGGGTATATCTTCCCTTTTCTCCTTTGCCTTTTGCTTCTCTTCTTTTCATATCTATTTATAAGGTCTCCTCAGACAACCATTCTGCCTTTTTTAATTTCTTTTTCTTGGGGATGCTTTTGATCACTGCCTCCTCTACAATGTCACGAACCTCCATCCATAGTTCTTCAGGCACTCTATCAGATCTAATCCCTTGAATCTATTTGTCACTTCCACTGTATAATCATAAGGGATTTGATTTAGGTCATACCTGAATGGTCTATTGGTTTTCCTTACTTCCTTAAATTTAAGTCTGAATTTGGCAATAAGGAGTTCATGATCGGAGCCATAGTCAGCTTCCAGTCTTGTTTTTGCTGACTGTATAGAGCTTCTTCATCTTTGGCTGCAAAGAATATAATCAATCTGATTTCGGTATTGACCATTTGGTGATGTCCATGTATAGAGTCTTCTCTTGAGTTGTTGCTATGACCAGTGCATTCTCCTGGCAAAACTCTATCAGCCTTTGCCCTGCTTCATTCCATATTCCAAGGCCAAATTTGCCTTTACTCCAGGTATTTCTTGACTTCCTACTTTTGCATTCCAGTCCCCTCTAATAAAAAGGACATCTTTTGGGGGTGTTAGTTCTAGAAGGTCTTATAGGTCTTCATAGAACCATTCAACTTCAGCTTCCTTCAGCATTACTGGTCGGGCCTAGACTTGGGATTACTGTGATATTGAACGGTTTGCCTTGGAAATGAATGGAAATCATTCTGTCATTTTTGAAATTGCATCCAAGTACTGCATTTCAGACTCTTTTGTTGACTATGATGGCTACTCCATTTTTTCTCACGGATTCTTGCCCACAGTAGTAGATATAATGGTCATCTGAGTTAAATTCATCCATTCCAGTCCATTTTAGTTCGCTGATTCCTAAAATGTCGATGTTCATTCACTCTTGCCATCTCCTGTTTGACCACTTCCAATTTGCCTTGATTCATGGACCTAACATTTCAGGTTTCAATGGGATACTGCTCTTGATAGCATCAGACTTTACTTCCATCACCAGTCAGAGTCAAAATCACTGCAGATGGTGACTACAGCCATGAAATTAAAAGATACTTGCTCCTTGGAAAACTTATGACCAACCTAGACAGTGTATTAACAAGCAGACATTACTTTGCCAACAAAGGTCCATCTAGTCAAAGCTATGGTTTTTCCAGTAGTCATGTATGGATGTGAGAGTTGGACTATAAAGAAAGCTGAGCACTGAAGAATTGATGATTTTGAACTTTGGTGTTGAAGAAGACTTGAGAGTCCCTTAGACTGCAAGGAGTTCCAACCAGTCCATCCTAAAGGAACTCAGTCCTGTATATTCATTGGAAGGAGTAATGCTGAAGCTGAAACTGCAATACTTTGGCTACATGCTGCAAAGAACTGACTCATTTGAAAAGACCCTGATGCTGGGAAAGATTGAAGGTGGGAGGAGAAGGGGACGACAGAGGATGAGATGGTTGGGTGCCATTACCGACTCAGTGGACATGAGTTTGAGTAAACTCTGGGAACTGGTGATGGACAGGGAGGCTTGGCATGCTGCAGTCCATGGCGTCACAAAGAGTCGGACACACTGAGTGACTGAACTGAACTATTAGCACATATCATCACATTCAATAACAAAGCATCAGTTATACAGATAACCATAATTTACTTAACTAGTCTTGTAGAATATCTGAAGATTTGGGGGCTATTTTAAACCACACTATAATGAGCATCATTATACAAGTGTTTATACGTACTAGGATACTATCAATATAGGAATGTGTTATGTTTCAGAGTTTTGGGTAACTTTTCTGCCTCTTCTGTCCAGTTCTATCCACCAACCTTCAGCTACGAATGCAATTCCTTTTTGTATTCCCAAAGTTTTTTCATTTATGAGTCATACTTCTCTCTGAAGTTAGGATCTCATAATTCCTAATAATGTTTACAAACTAAGAGACAGGAAGAGCAGAGAGGCCAAACTTTTGTAATATGCTTTAAATAAGACACAATATGCTAACTTATATGCAGTCTGCTGCTGCTAAGTCACTTCAGTCGTGTCCGACTCTGTGTGACCCCATAGACAGCAGCCCACCAGGCTCCCCCATCCCTGGGATT
>SJYX01013521.1:17497-44105 GCA_006410675.1 Oreotragus oreotragus | reverse complement strand
ACTCTGTGTGACCCCATAGACGGCAGCCCACCAGGCTCCCCCATCCCTGGGATTCTCCAGGCAAGAATACTGGAGTGGGTTGCCATTTCCTTCTCCAATGCATGAAAGAGAAAAGTGAAAGTGAAGTCGCTCAGTCTGTCCGACTGTTAGCGACCCCATGGACTGCAGCCCACCAGGCTACTCCGTCCATTGGATTTTCCAGGCAAGAGTACTGGGGTGGGGTGCCATTGCCTTCCCCAATACGCAGTCTATCAGGATAATATTATAATATTCAAACAAACTTACCCCAAAATAGCTTTGGCTAAGAACTTGAGCTTAAATCTTCTGCCCTGCTCTCTAACATAAAGCAATGATGTATCAATAACATATGGATGTATCATCTGAGGAGGAAAGAGAATAGAATGAGTAGCATCCTATGCTAAAGGAAAAAATAAGTGGACTGGGGAACAGAAGGCTTTAGATCTAAGATAGATAAAACAGGCTCATATGCTAGAAAAATTAAGTCCTAAATCAGATACTCACTTTCAGTACTCTGAGATCTAAATCTAAGGAGTGGCCCACTAACACAACATCAGGAAGAAGAAGGATCTTCAACTGTCTCTGTACATCTTTGAGTTTGGTTGTCACTGGTTTAAGAATCTTTGTGATTCCTGAGAAACTTTCAACAACAACAACAACAACAAAAAAAAAAAAAAAACAAAGAAATGGAAAAACCAGGATACTACTAAGTTTTCCTCCCTGGAAAGCCACTTCAAAAAGAATATTTTAAGAAATTGATAAAACATTAATAAATGCTTAGTGTAATAAGGTTGAAAATAAACAAAGAAGAAATTAAAAACTGCCTATAATCCCACTACCCAGAGATCACTTTTTACACTTTAATAAATACCCTTTCATATTTTTGATACATGTATATTCATGTATGTTTCATTTTTATAAAAATGCAATGGCTAATAAGCACATGAAAAAGTGCTCAACATGGCTCATTATTTGAGAAATGCACCTGTCAGAATGGCCATCATCCAAAAATCTACAAACAATAAATCCTGGAGAGAGTATGGAGAAAAGGAACACTTTTGTACTGTTGGTAGGAATATAAATTGATACAGCCACTATGGAAGACAGTATGGAGATTCCTTAAAAAACGGGATAAAACTACCATAGGACTCAACAATCCCATTACTAGGCATATAACCCTAAGAAAACCATAATTGAAAAAAACACATGTACCCCAAATGTTCATTGCAGCACTCTTTATGATAGGACATGGAAGCAACTTAAGATGTTCATGGACAAATGGATAAAGAAGGTGTGGTACATATATAGAATGGAATATTATTCACCCATAAAAATGAATGCATTTGAGTCAGTTCTAATGAGGTGGATGAACAAAGAGTCTATTATACAGAGTGAAGTAGTCAGAAAGAGATAAACAAATATAATATATTAATTCATATATATAGAATCTAGAAATATGGTACTGATGAACCTATTTGCAGGGCAGCAATGGAGACACAGACATAAAGAACAGACTTGTGGACATGGCATAAAGGAGAGGGTGGGCTGAATAGAGAGTAGCATGGAAACATATATATTACCATATGTAAAATAAATAGCTGATGGGAATCTGCTGTATAATACAGGGAGTGAAAATCCAGTGCTCTGTGACTACCAAGTAGGATGGGATGGGGTAGAAGGTGGGAGAGAGATTCACAAGGAAAGGGACATATGTGTGCCTATGGCTGACTCATGTTGATGTATGGCAGAAACCAACACAATATTGTAAAGCAATTGTCCTCCAATTAAAAATAAATAAATTTAAGTTTAAAAAATGAAAAAAAAATTTAATGTTATCATGGGACTACCCTGGTGGTTTAGAGGTTAAGATTCCCTGCTTTCACTGCAGTGGGCCAGATTTGATCCCTGATTGGGGAACTAAGATCCCACAAGCTACATGGCAATCATAATGCATATTACTATATAATATAAACATAACATTTTCTATATGTCATGAACAAGTTTTCATATCAATAAATCTATTCCAGCACATCCTTTTAAATGGTTAGAGTACTCTATTAAGTAGATATAACATTTTAACCAACCTCCCATTTTCATTTTAACCAACCCCCTACATTCATATTCCCATATTTTTGCAATACTATGATAAACATGCTTATACATACAGCTTTGTTACATATGACTGTTCCCTAACAATATTGTGTAATTGTCTTGTCTACTAATAGGACAGTCCTTATCATTATCATGTCCTCTCTGTGCCTAAGTAAGCCTGAACTGATAGATACAACTTCAGTGGGCAACATTTCCTGGCTTTTCTTTGCCTAATAACAGTACTGTGTACATTCTGATATTGCATGCTAATCTTTGGAATGATAAAAAAAAATTTTAACTTAAAATTTCTGCTGTGGAAAAACTTAGTTTCATTTTGGTTTCTGGGGCCAAGGAAGATTAAGGTCTAAGATCATTTGACAACCAAAAGATGATTTATAGATTTCTCAGATGGGGTCTTATCAGAGAGCAAAGATATTTGGCAGTTGCTACAACTTTCAGATTCTATGACAAGGAAGATAATATTCTGGCAACTTAAAGTCATAGGAAAATTAGAGTACAAGAAGGATAAGAGCATTATATACCAACATTGTACAATTTCAATATTAAAATTTACAGTTGTGGTACCCCAGCCTTTTCTTTGATAGTAAGTAGATAATACTTAACTAAATAGAAGCTACAGGCTATTCCTGGTAAGTCTCATTCCACTCTAGTCTGACATCTATCGAGAGCTGGAAGCACAGTTAAAAATACCTGGTGAGGTAGTACACAATCTTGTTGTCAGGTTTAACAAGTTCATCCATAACACAGCTGCCTCCTTCAGCAACCAGTGAGATATGTGTTAGTTCTCTTCCCTTGGATGTAAGGCACTGAAAGATTAGGAGGTAGTTAGGCTGCTAAACTGTGGAAGCTCTTGCTTTCTCTCATTATTTAAGACTATATCAGCTGTCATCTATTCTAATCTACTGGGGTAGACAATAGTACAGCTGTTTGCTGACTAGAAGATCCAATATGAATGAAATTAAAGCTAGGCAGGCTACTGAACATTGTTATAGTTAAAGGTAACCAACACAGTACAATTTCTCTGGGAAGGATATGCTTAAGAGGGACAGAAACAATAATATCAATTATAATTGTACCACTTACTGTGTACTACAACCCAGTATCATGCTAAGTATCACTACAAAGTAATTTTTATTAGCATGCACTATTATCTAATCCAATACTAGGTATTTTATATACCATCTCATAATAACCCCATGAAATAGCCTCTAACATTATCCTCACTTCACAGAGGGAGAATTAGGGAATTAGTTTGTCCAAGGAGACAGGCAAGGCCAGGATATACACCTTGATATGACTCCAAATCCTTAGATCTTATCCAGTGTTAAGAGTTGAGAAACTATTACTTGAGCACTAAGTGAGAGGGAATACACAGCATTTGAAAGGAGGTTTAGACAAAGTAAAACATAAAGGAAGCTTAAGCAGGGAAATCCTTCTTCTAATCTTAAATGTGTAAAACCAAGTCAAATCAATGGTAATTGAGGCAAGTCTTCAAGGCAACAATGGCAAAAAACCTGTGCAAAAGACAGAAGCAGGCTTCAGCTGGTAGTCCAGTGATTAAGAATTCGCCTGCCAATGCAGGGGACATGGATTTGGTTCCTGGTCTGGGAAGATTCCATATGCTGCTACGGAGTAACTAAGCCCAAGAACTCCAATTGCTGAAGCTCATGTGCCCTAAAGTCTATGTTCTACAACAAGATAAACCACCACAAGAAGCCCCTGAACTGCAATTACAGAGTAGTCCCTGCTCACTGCAACTAGAGAAAGCCTGCACACACCAACAGAGTCTCAGTGCAGCAAAAAAAAAACCAAAAAAAACAAAAAACAGAAGCAATCAACTTTGAGTAATAATCATAAATTAGATTGACTAGTTAGAAAACTTTTGTGATATTTATTCCTTATCCTGAAGCAAAGATTCAATCTTCCTAAAATGTGATGAAATGGGTCCACTTTCAGTTATTTAAACTGAATGCTAGAACTGAACACAATCAAGACAACTAGACCCTAGTGTGCAACACTCCAGTTGAAAATCAAAAGTAGCACTTACCATTTCACAGTCAAGGCCACAGACTGTTGTCTGTTACAGAACCATTACATTTGGTAGGTACGAAGTTTTCACAATCAGGAAAACCTAGGCGGAAAAGGAATAAAACATTTACCTTTAGAACTAGAAATGGTAAATATCACTCCTCTATTTATTCAGGGAAAACTGAGATTCCACATTTGTGGGGCATTTCTCTATATTAGACACCTGAAATATGAAGATTAAATGAGATAATTTCTGTCCTTAATTTTTTATCCATCTACTCATTTTTATATTTGGGGAGAATAATGTAGGCTGCTGTTATTGGGGATACTAGGGCCTAGGCTTCCTTGCAGTTACCAAGTAACAATTTTTTCCTCCTTATTAGCAATAACAAATTGTACCTAAATCCAAAGTCATGGGACCTTTTCCATGTATGCACTAACAGAGGATGAATAAAGTATGCAAATGATTGTATGTAGTATTTTTCTTTCCTAAACAAAACAAGGAAAAGTAGGAATGAAATTCCACCATAGCAGAGATCTAAAAGGATTTCACTGAAGGTCGAAAGTTTAACTAACATTCACCATATACACTCTAGTACTCAACCTTACCCTTAAAATTTCTCTGAGATCACTTTTTAGAAATGTGCCGCATTATCTAGACTCCCAGCCTGAAAATTCCTTACAGAGGCTCAGATATAGGCTTAGGATACCCCTTCCTAAGTCAATAAATCAGGCACATTCATCTCAGAAGCCCAAAAGTGTCTGAATCACTGAAGATTCCTACCTTCAGAGAGAGGCTGAAACAGTTAAAGGTAACATTTAGATTTTATCTGACAAGAAACTAAGGGGAGTATGAAAAGCTTTGACCAGTTTCTACATCACAGTACCTTGAAATTTCCAACTGATTACAATTAAAAGAATCAAAACAGTCTAACCCAAAAGGAATATTCTCAAATCTTGGAGACATGGTACTTGCTGACCTCCTTATCTGTAGTGTTAGTATCAATAATACCACAAAATAACTTTTTTAAAGCACTATGTGCCCCATGCTAAGCTTTTTCTGTACATTAACTCAATCTTCATGGCAATCCTATGATATATGAACTGTTAACTCCATCTTACAAATAGCTTTTTTACTTTAAGTAAATCTAATTTAAGAGGAAATTTATGTATCCAGAATACAAAAAGATCTCCAGTAATTAAAAAAGACAGCCCAATTAAAAAATGGACAAAGGATCTGAAAAGATATACAAATGGCCAATAAGCAAATAATGAGATGCTCAATATCATCAGCCATCAGAGAAATACGAACCAAAATCACAATGAGATACTAATTCACACTAGGATTAGGGTATAATCAAAAAGAGTATAACAAGTGTTGGTAAGGATGTGCAAAAGTTGGAAACCTTATACATTGCTGGAGGGAATGTAAAATGGTGCAGCTGCCTTGTAGAACAGTTTGGGGGGAGGCGGTCCAAAGATAGAGGAGAAATAGGATGGGGAGACCACTTTCTCCCCAACTAATGCATCAAAAGATCATTTGAATGTTGAGCAACTTCTACAAAACAACTTCTGAACACTGGTGAAGGATACCAGGCACCCACAAAGGCAGTCCAATCTCTTTGAAAGGAGGTAGAACAAAATATAAGACAGAAACACCGAGATTTAGGGATGGAGACCCATCCTGGGGAGGGAGTCATGAAGAAGTTTCCCAACAGTAGGAAACCCTCTCACAGGCATGTCTGTGGGGAGTTTTGGAATCTTAGAGCGCAAAACAACCAGGAGAAAAAAAAACAAAACCCACAGAATACGTGCCTAACTGCAACTACAAATGGAGATGGAGAAGTGGCATAGAGGCTCATGATGAGGACCGGCCTGAATGCCCTGAGGACAATCTGAGGGAGCTAATGTGAGACAGCAACCCAAACCATGGGCTCCACAGAGACAAAAAGAAAAGACCTTTCCCTCAAAAGGCTCTAACACCACATGGTGACCCCCTGGTGTATTCACATAACAGAGGATTGAGCAAATACCAAAGGACAGCAAGCTGGCTGCTGGCTGCTGTATAGGGCTCTCCCTCCCTGAAGGCAGAGAGATAGGCATGTGACTGCCAGAGCTGGAAGGCAAGGGGCTGCTGCAATCTCAGCCCCAGAGACAACATCTTCCAACAAACTGAGCAGGCTCCCAGTTGCTAACCATGTCTTCCTGGGATCCTGGATGGTTGACATCTGCCAGGAGTATCACAGCCTGAGATCAGCTCTCCAGAGGAGACACATGGCATATCTGGGACTGTGCTCTCACTGCACACCTGGGAAACCAAGCAGCCAGGACCTGGGAGGTGAAGACACACAGCCCACCTGGGACAGTGTAGTCGCCAAGCACCAGGTCTCACATAAGCTGCTTGGACCTTGGAAGGGCACAAAACGCCCAGCCCATCTGGGTCTGTCCCCCTGTGGAGAACCCAAGAACCTGAGCAGCTTAGACCTGGGAAGTGCACAGAATGCAGAGCCTACTTGGGACAGCGCCCTTGCAGAGCACCCCGGAGCCTGAGAAGTGTGGACCTTGGAAGTAAATGCTGCCTTGGGCTGTGGCAAACTCAGTGTGGTCCACCCACCATGAGCACTCCCCACATGCCAGCAGTATTTGTTTGTAGTGTCCCTCCCTCCCCGCAACACAACTGAACAAGTGAGCCTAAGTAAGTGGCCACTTTTGAGCCCTGTGTCAGGGTGGAAATTATATACTGAAGAGATATGCAAACAGAGGAAGCCAAAATAAAGAAGGAGGAACCACTCTGGAAGTGACAGGCACATCAGACTAAAGCTCGGCAGTTAATACTGAGACTGTGCACATTTGAGGGGCACCTATAGAACTTGAGAATAAGTACAAGCTGGAACAAGGGACTATCTGACAATGAACTGACCCCACACTGCTCACAACAGCTCCACAGAAATTCCTAGCTATATTTTTACTATTATCACTTCTTAATTTTTAAAAAAATTTTAGTTATTATTCCTTTAACTTTCATTTTTATAGCCTACTATTACCTTTCAAAAAAAACCTAGTTTTTAAAAACAAATTCCATATATATAATATTTTTTAATTTTTGTGATTGATTTTGTTTTGTATTTTTTATATTGTACTTATGAGAGTCTAACCTCTATTCTAGGTTTTTTTAATCTTTGCTTCTTGATATTTGTTAGCAATTTTGTACCTTTAAGAATCTAGTTTTCAGTATCCATTTTCACTTAGGGATTTGATTACTGGCTTGATTGCTCTCTCCCCTTTTGACTCTCCCTTTTCTCCTCGAGGTCAACTCTATCTCCTTCCTCCATCTTCTCTTTACATAACTCTGTGAATCTCCCTGGTGTCCCTGGCGATGGAGCATTGTTTCACCATTAACCTAAGGGTTTTATCTTCTGTGCTGTATGGAAGGAGGAGTCTTGAGGCTACAGTAAGAGAAGGACTGAAAGCCAAAGGCAGGAGGCTTAACTCCAAAACTTTAGAACATCAGAGAACACTTGACTCCAGGGAACATTAATAGACAAGAGCTCACCCAAAAGTCTCCACAACTACACTGAAACCAAGTTCCAACCAAGAGCCAATAAGTTCCAGTCCAAGACACACCACACTAATTCTCTAGCAAAAGAGGAATACAACCCTGAACATTAAAAGACGAGCTGCCCAAAGCCATGCCAAACCCATAACCACCACAAAACTCACTACTGGACACTTCATTGCACTCCAGAGAGAAGAGATCCAGCGCCACCCACCAGAACCCAGACGCAAGCTCCCCAAACCAAAAAAAACTTGACAAGCCACTATTCCAACCCCATCCACAGGGTGCAGACTTCACAATTAAGAGGAACCACAAACTTCCAGCCTGCAGAAAGGGCACCCCAAACACAGTAATCTAAACAGAACAAAAAGGCAGAGAAATATTCAGCAGGTGAAGGAACATGACAAACCAAAGAAGAGGAGATAGGGAGTCAACCTGAAAAAGAATTCAGAATGATAGAAAAGATGATCCAAAATCTTGAAAACAAAATGGAGTTACAGATAAGTAAGACTAGAGACAAGGATTGAGAAGATACAAGAAATATTTAACAAAGACCTAGAAGAAATAAGAGTCAATTAATAATGAACAATGCAATAACTGAGATTAAAAGCACTCTGGAGGGAACGAAGTAGAATAACTGAGGCAGTAGAGAGGATAAGTGAGGTCGAAGATAGAATGGTGGAAATAAATGAAGCAGAGAGGAAAAAAGAAAAAAGAATTAAATAATGACAACCTCAGAGACCTCTGGGACAATATTAAACACCCCAACATTCGAATCATAGGTGTCCCAGAAGAAGACAAAAAGAAAGGGCATAAGAAAACACTTGAGGCAATAACAGTCAAAAACTTCCCAAAATGGGGAAGGAAATAGCCACCCAAGTCCAAAAAACCCAGAGAGTCTCAAACAGGATAAAACCCAAGGCAAAACGCCCCAAGACACATATTAATCAAACTAACAAAGATCAAACAGAAAGAGCAAATATTAAAAGCAGCAAAGGAAAAAGCAACAAATAACACACAAGAGGAATCCCATAAAGATAACAGGTGATCTTTCAATAAAAACTCTTCAGGCCAGAAGTGAATAGCAGGACATAGTTATGAAAGAGAATAACCTATAACCAAGATTACTCTACCCAGCAAGGATCTCGTTCAGATATAAAGGAGAAATCAAAAGCTTTTGACAAGCAAAAGCTGAGAGAATTCAGCACCACCAAAGCAGCTCTTCAATAAATGTTAAAGTATTTTCTCTAGACAGGAAACACAGAAACGGTTTATAAAAATGAACCCAAAACAACAAAGTAAATGGTAATGGGATCATACTTATCAATAATTATGTTAAATGTAAATGGGTTAAATGCTCCAACCAAAAGACAGAGACTGGCCAAATGGATACAAAAACAAGACCCCTTATATATACTGTCTGTCTACAAGAAACCCACCTCAAACCAAGGGACACATACAGACTGAAAGTGAAGGGCTGGAAAAAGTTATTTCATACAAATGGAGACCAAAAGAAAGCAGGACTAGCAATACTCATATCAGATAAAATAGACCTTGAAATAAAGACCATGATAAGAGATAAAGAAGGACACTACATAATGATCAAAGGATCAATCCAAGAAGAAGATATAACAATCATATATGCAGCCAACACAGGAGCACCTCAATACACAAGGAAAATGCTAATGAGTATGAAATAGGAAATTAATAGTAACACAATAATAGTGGGGGACTTTACTACCCCACTCACACCTATGGATAGATCAACCAAACAGAAAATTAGCAAGGAAACACGAGCTTTAAATGGTACAATAGACCAGTTAGACCTAATTGATATCTATAAGGCATTTCACCCAAAAATAATGAATTTCATCTTTTTCTCAAGTGCACACAGAACATTCTCCAGGATAGATCACATCCTGGGCCATAAATCTAGCCTTGGTAAATTTTTAAAAATTGAAATCATTTCAAGCATCTTTTCTGATCACAATGCAGTAGGATTAGATGTCAACTACAAAAAAAAAAAACTATTTAAAAATATAAACATATGAAGGCTAAACAACACACTTTTGCATACCAACAGATCATGGAAGAAATCAAAAAGGAAATTAAAATATGCATAGAAACAAATGAAAATGAAAACACAACAACCCAAAACCTATGGGATTCAGTAAAAGCAGTGCTAAGAGGAAGGTTCATAGCAATACAAGCCTACCTCAAAAAAGAAGAAAACATCAAATAAACAACCAAACTTTACACCTAAAGCAACTAGAAAAAGAAGAAAAGAAGAACCCCAAAGTTAGTAGAAGGAAAGAAATCATAATAATCAGAGCAGAAATAAATGAAAAAGAAACAAAGGAGACTATAGCAAAGATCAACAAAACTAAAAGCAGATTCTTTGAGAAGGTAAATAGACAAACTTAGCCAGACTCATCAAGAAAAAAAGAAGACTCAAATCAATAAAATTAGAAATGAAAATGAAGAATCACAACAGACAACACAGAAATACAAAAGATCATAAGAGACTACCATGAGCAATTATATGCCAATAAAATGGACAACTTGGAAAAGATGGACAAATTCTTAGAAAAGTATAACCTTCCAAAACTGAACCAGGAAAAAAGAGAAATCTTAACAGACCCACCATCACAAGCATGGAAATCAAAACTGTAATAAAAAATCTTCCAACAAACAAAAGCCCAGGACCAGATGACTTCACAGGTGAATTCCACCAAAAAATTACAGCAGTGCTAAAACCTATCCTACTCAAACTTCTTCCAGAAGAAGGTAAATTCACAAACTCATTCTATGAGGCCACCATCACCCTAATACCAAAAACAGACAAAGATGCCACAGAAAAAGAAATCTACAGCCTAATATCACTGATGAACATAGATGCAAAAATCCTCAACAAAATTCTAGCAAACAGAATCCAACAACATACTAAAAAGATCACGTATCATGACCAAGTGGGCTTTATCCCAGAGATGCAAGGATTCGTCAATATTTGCAAATCAATCAATGTGATATACCATATTAACAAAATGAAAGATAAAAACTATATGATTATTTCAATAGACATAGAGAAAGCCATTGACAAAATTCAACACCCATTTATGATAAAAACTCTCCAGAAAGCAGGCATAGAAGGAACATACCTCAACATAATAAAAGCCATATATGACAAACCCATAGTAAACGTTATCCTCAATGGCAAAAAATTGAAAGCATTTCCTCTAAAATCAGGAGCAAGACAAGTCTTGTTCACCACTTTCACCACTACTATTTAACATTGTTTCGGAAGCCCTAGCCACAGCAATCAGAGAAGAAAAAGAAATAAAAGGAATCCAGAATGGAAAAGAAGTAAAAGTCACTGCAGATGACATAATCCTCTGCATAGAAAACCCTGAAGACACCACCAGAAAATTACTAGAGCTAATCAATGATATAGTAAAGTTGCAGGAAATAACATTAACACACAGAAATCTCTTGCATTCCTATACACTAACAATGAAGAAACAAAAAGAGAAATTAAGGAAACAATCCCATTCACCACTGCAATGAAAAGAATAAAATACTTAGGAATAAATTTACAAAAAAACTATAAAATAATGATGAAAGAAATCAAAGATGACACAAATAGATGGAGAAATACCATGTTTGTGGATTGAAGAATCAATATAGTGAAAATGAGTTTACTACCCAAGTTAATCTATAGATTAAATGCAATCCCTATCAAGCTACCAATGGTATTTTTCACAGAACCAAAACAAATAATCTCACAATTTGTAGGGAAACACAAAAAACCCTCAAATAGCCAAAGCAACCTTGAGAAAGAAGAATGGAACAGGAGGAATCAACTTCCCTGACTTCAGACTATACTACAAAGCTACAGTCATCAAGACAGTATGGTACTGGCACAAAGACACACACCTATGGACACCTTATCTTTGACAAAGGAGGCAAAATATACAATGGAGAAAACACAAACTCTTTAACAAGTGGTGCTGGGAAAACTGGTCAACTACATGTAAATGAATGAAACTAGAACACTTTCTAACACCATACACAAAAATAAATTCAAAAGGGATTAAAGATCTTCATGTAAGAACAGAAACTATAAAGCTCTTGGAGGAAAACATAGGCAGAACACTCTGACATAAATCACAGCAAGATTCACTATGATCCACCTCCCAGAGTAATGGAAATAAAAACAAAAAACAACAAATGGGACATAATTAAACTTAAATGCTTTTGCACAATGAAGGAAACTATAGGCAAGGTGAAAAGGCAGCCATCAGAATGGGAGAAAATAACAGCAAATGAAACAACTGACAAAGAATTAATCTTTAAAATATATAAGCAGTTCATGCAGCTCAATACCAGAAAAACAAAAGACCCAATCAAAAAGTGGGCCAAAGAACTAAACAGATATTTCTCCAAAGAAGACATACAGATGGCTAACAAAAATGAAAATATGAATGAGTCTTTAACATCACTCGTTACTAGAGAAATACAAATCAAAACCACAATGAAGTATTACCATCTTCTGTGGGTCAGAATGGCTGCCATCAAAAAGTCTACAAACAATAAATGCTGGAGAGGGTGTGGAGAAAAGGGAATCTTTTTATACTGTTGATGGAAATACAAACTAGTACAGCCACTATGGAGAACAGTGTGGAGATTCCTTTAAAAAACTGGAAACAGAACTGCCATATAACACAGCAATTCCACTGCTGGGCATACACACTGAAGAAACCAGAATTGAAAGAAACATATGTACCCCAATGTTCACTGCAGCACTGTTTACAATAGCTAGGACATGGAAGCAACCTAGATGTCCATCGGCAGAGAATGGATAAGGAAGCTGTGGTACATATACACAATGGAATATTACTCAGCTATAAAAAAAGAATGCACTTGAGTTCTAATGAGGTGGATGAAACTGGAGCCTATTATATGGAGTGAAGTGAAACAGAAACACCAATACAGTATATTAACACTGTATATATGTAATTTATATGGAATATATATGGGATTTATAAAAGACAGTAATGACGACCCTATCTGCAAGACAGCAAAAGAGACACAGATGTAAAGAACAGAGATTTGGACCATGTGGGAGAAGGCGAGGGTGGGATAATTTGAGAGAATAACGCTGAAACATATATATTACCATATGTAAAACAGATGACTGGTGCAAGTTTGATGCATGAAGCCAGGCACTCGAAGCTGGGTCAACCCAGAGTGATAGAGTAGGGAGGAATGTGTGAGGGGGGTTCAGGATGGGAGGACACATATTCACCCATGGCTGATTCATGTTGATGTTTGGCAAAAACCACCACAATATTGTAAAGTAATTAGCCTCCAATTAAAATAAATAAGTAAATTTTTTTAAAAAAGGAAAAAAAAAAGAGACAGTCTGGTAGTTCCTTAAAAGGATAAGCAGAGTTACCATAGGATTTGGTAGGTATATACCCCTCACTACATACTTATGAAAAATGAAAACATATACCCGTGCAAAAACTTTCATCTGGATGTAGCATTATTCACAACAGCCCCAAAGTATAAACAACTCAAATGTCATCAACTGATGACTGGATAAATAAAATGTATAAACATACATGGAATATCATTAGAATGAAAATAAATGATATAGTAATACATGCTACAACATGGATAAACCATGAAAATTTTATGCTAAACTAAAAAAGCCAGTTACAAAAGACCACATATTGTGTGATTCCATTTATATTCACAAGAGGTAAATCTATTAACAGAGAGAAACTAGTAGTTGCCTTGGGCTAAAGGGCATTGCAGGAAATGATAATACAAGGTTTCTTTTGGGGTGATGAAAGTGTTATAAACTGACTGTGGCAATAGTTGATGAAATCTGCAAACATACTAAAAACTATTGAAATTGTATACTTTAAATGGGTGAACTGTATGGTAGGTTAATTATATTTCAATAGGGCTTTATTTTAAGAAATTATAACATTACTGCTGTGATTAAGAGGTAATAAATAAATGAATTTTTAGTAAAGTCTTACTACATAACTGACCAAGGCTCTGAGCCTAGACCTATTTATTAAAGAAAATGGAGGTGGGCGTGGGTGGGAGGAAGATTAGAAGTACTAGAGAAGTGTTAAAATGTTAAAGACATATTGACTTCAATACACTAAGAAGGAATGAAAGAAAAATTAAAAAGGAATATTTTTTAATTCCCACAAAATATTTCAGTGTTATTTAAGGTCATGTTCATGTACTACATAAAATCAGTCACAGTATACATCCTACACTTTAGGAAACATTGCACTTAAAGTATTTCCTCTTTAATAGAGGATGGAATAAGTCACTTGGAAAGCAGTCCATAAAAACAAACTTTCAACAGTAACATTTTTAAACAAACTGACAGACATTCNCAATTTTGTACCTTTAAGAATCTAGTTTTCAGTATCCATTTTCACTTAGGGATTTGATTACTGGCTTGATTGCTCTCTCCCCTTTTGACTCTCCCTTTTCTCCTCGAGGTCAACTCTATCTCCTTCCTCCATCTTCTCTTTACATAACTCTGTGAATCTCCCTGGTGTCCCTGGCGATGGAGCATTGTTTCACCATTAACCTAAGGGTTTTATCTTCTGTGCTGTATGGAAGGAGGAGTCTTGAGGCTACAGTAAGAGAAGGACTGAAAGCCAAAGGCAGGAGGCTTAACTCCAAAACTTTAGAACATCAGAGAACACTTGACTCCAGGGAACATTAATAGACAAGAGCTCACCCAAAAGTCTCCACAACTACACTGAAACCAAGTTCCAACCAAGAGCCAATAAGTTCCAGTCCAAGACACACCACACTAATTCTCTAGCAAAAGAGGAATACAACCCTGAACATTAAAAGACGAGCTGCCCAAAGCCATGCCAAACCCATAACCACCACAAAACTCACTACTGGACACTTCATTGCACTCCAGAGAGAAGAGATCCAGCGCCACCCACCAGAACCCAGACGCAAGCTCCCCAAACCAAAAAAAACTTGACAAGCCACTATTCCAACCCCATCCACAGGGTGCAGACTTCACAATTAAGAGGAACCACAAACTTCCAGCCTGCAGAAAGGGCACCCCAAACACAGTAATCTAAACAGAACAAAAAGGCAGAGAAATATTCAGCAGGTGAAGGAACATGACAAACCAAAGAAGAGGAGATAGGGAGTCAACCTGAAAAAGAATTCAGAATGATAGAAAAGATGATCCAAAATCTTGAAAACAAAATGGAGTTACAGATAAGTAAGACTAGAGACAAGGATTGAGAAGATACAAGAAATATTTAACAAAGACCTAGAAGAAATAAGAGTCAATTAATAATGAACAATGCAATAACTGAGATTAAAAGCACTCTGGAGGGAACGAAGTAGAATAACTGAGGCAGTAGAGAGGATAAGTGAGGTCGAAGATAGAATGGTGGAAATAAATGAAGCAGAGAGGAAAAAAGAAAAAAGAATTAAATAATGACAACCTCAGAGACCTCTGGGACAATATTAAACACCCCAACATTCGAATCATAGGTGTCCCAGAAGAAGACAAAAAGAAAGGGCATAAGAAAACACTTGAGGCAATAACAGTCAAAAACTTCCCAAAATGGGGAAGGAAATAGCCACCCAAGTCCAAAAAACCCAGAGAGTCTCAAACAGGATAAAACCCAAGGCAAAACGCCCCAAGACACATATTAATCAAACTAACAAAGATCAAACAGAAAGAGCAAATATTAAAAGCAGCAAAGGAAAAAGCAACAAATAACACACAAGAGGAATCCCATAAAGATAACAGGTGATCTTTCAATAAAAACTCTTCAGGCCAGAAGTGAATAGCAGGACATAGTTATGAAAGAGAATAACCTATAACCAAGATTACTCTACCCAGCAAGGATCTCGTTCAGATATAAAGGAGAAATCAAAAGCTTTTGACAAGCAAAAGCTGAGAGAATTCAGCACCACCAAAGCAGCTCTTCAATAAATGTTAAAGTATTTTCTCTAGACAGGAAACACAGAAACGGTTTATAAAAATGAACCCAAAACAACAAAGTAAATGGTAATGGGATCATACTTATCAATAATTATGTTAAATGTAAATGGGTTAAATGCTCCAACCAAAAGACAGAGACTGGCCAAATGGATACAAAAACAAGACCCCTTATATATACTGTCTGTCTACAAGAAACCCACCTCAAACCAAGGGACACATACAGACTGAAAGTGAAGGGCTGGAAAAAGTTATTTCATACAAATGGAGACCAAAAGAAAGCAGGACTAGCAATACTCATATCAGATAAAATAGACCTTGAAATAAAGACCATGATAAGAGATAAAGAAGGACACTACATAATGATCAAAGGATCAATCCAAGAAGAAGATATAACAATCATATATGCAGCCAACACAGGAGCACCTCAATACACAAGGAAAATGCTAATGAGTATGAAATAGGAAATTAATAGTAACACAATAATAGTGGGGGACTTTACTACCCCACTCACACCTATGGATAGATCAACCAAACAGAAAATTAGCAAGGAAACACGAGCTTTAAATGGTACAATAGACCAGTTAGACCTAATTGATATCTATAAGGCATTTCACCCAAAAATAATGAATTTCATCTTTTTCTCAAGTGCACACAGAACATTCTCCAGGATAGATCACATCCTGGGCCATAAATCTAGCCTTGGTAAATTTTTAAAAATTGAAATCATTTCAAGCATCTTTTCTGATCACAATGCAGTAGGATTAGATGTCAACTACAAAAAAAAAAAAAACTATTTAAAAATATAAACATATGAAGGCTAAACAACACACTTTTGCATACCAACAGATCATGGAAGAAATCAAAAAGGAAATTAAAATATGCATAGAAACAAATGAAAATGAAAACACAACAACCCAAAACCTATGGGATTCAGTAAAAGCAGTGCTAAGAGGAAGGTTCATAGCAATACAAGCCTACCTCAAAAAAGAAGAAAACATCAAATAAACAACCAAACTTTACACCTAAAGCAACTAGAAAAAGAAGAAAAGAAGAACCCCAAAGTTAGTAGAAGGAAAGAAATCATAATAATCAGAGCAGAAATAAATGAAAAAGAAACAAAGGAGACTATAGCAAAGATCAACAAAACTAAAAGCAGATTCTTTGAGAAGGTAAATAGACAAACTTAGCCAGACTCATCAAGAAAAAAAGAAGACTCAAATCAATAAAATTAGAAATGAAAATGAAGAATCACAACAGACAACACAGAAATACAAAAGATCATAAGAGACTACCATGAGCAATTATATGCCAATAAAATGGACAACTTGGAAAAGATGGACAAATTCTTAGAAAAGTATAACCTTCCAAAACTGAACCAGGAAAAAAGAGAAATCTTAACAGACCCACCATCACAAGCATGGAAATCAAAACTGTAATAAAAAATCTTCCAACAAACAAAAGCCCAGGACCAGATGACTTCACAGGTGAATTCCACCAAAAAATTACAGCAGTGCTAAAACCTATCCTACTCAAACTTCTTCCAGAAGAAGGTAAATTCACAAACTCATTCTATGAGGCCACCATCACCCTAATACCAAAAACAGACAAAGATGCCACAGAAAAAGAAATCTACAGCCTAATATCACTGATGAACATAGATGCAAAAATCCTCAACAAAATTCTAGCAAACAGAATCCAACAACATACTAAAAAGATCACGTATCATGACCAAGTGGGCTTTATCCCAGAGATGCAAGGATTCGTCAATATTTGCAAATCAATCAATGTGATATACCATATTAACAAAATGAAAGATAAAAACTATATGATTATTTCAATAGACATAGAGAAAGCCATTGACAAAATTCAACACCCATTTATGATAAAAACTCTCCAGAAAGCAGGCATAGAAGGAACATACCTCAACATAATAAAAGCCATATATGACAAACCCATAGTAAACGTTATCCTCAATGGCAAAAAATTGAAAGCATTTCCTCTAAAATCAGGAGCAAGACAAGTCTTGTTCACCACTTTCACCACTACTATTTAACATTGTTTCGGAAGCCCTAGCCACAGCAATCAGAGAAGAAAAAGAAATAAAAGGAATCCAGAATGGAAAAGAAGTAAAAGTCACTGCAGATGACATAATCCTCTGCATAGAAAACCCTGAAGACACCACCAGAAAATTACTAGAGCTAATCAATGATATAGTAAAGTTGCAGGAAATAACATTAACACACAGAAATCTCTTGCATTCCTATACACTAACAATGAAGAAACAAAAAGAGAAATTAAGGAAACAATCCCATTCACCACTGCAATGAAAAGAATAAAATACTTAGGAATAAATTTACAAAAAAACTATAAAATAATGATGAAAGAAATCAAAGATGACACAAATAGATGGAGAAATACCATGTTTGTGGATTGAAGAATCAATATAGTGAAAATGAGTTTACTACCCAAGTTAATCTATAGATTAAATGCAATCCCTATCAAGCTACCAATGGTATTTTTCACAGAACCAAAACAAATAATCTCACAATTTGTAGGGAAACACAAAAAACCCTCAAATAGCCAAAGCAACCTTGAGAAAGAAGAATGGAACAGGAGGAATCAACTTCCCTGACTTCAGACTATACTACAAAGCTACAGTCATCAAGACAGTATGGTACTGGCACAAAGACACACACCTATGGACACCTTATCTTTGACAAAGGAGGCAAAATATACAATGGAGAAAACACAAACTCTTTAACAAGTGGTGCTGGGAAAACTGGTCAACTACATGTAAATGAATGAAACTAGAACACTTTCTAACACCATACACAAAAATAAATTCAAAAGGGATTAAAGATCTTCATGTAAGAACAGAAACTATAAAGCTCTTGGAGGAAAACATAGGCAGAACACTCTGACATAAATCACAGCAAGATTCACTATGACCCACCTCCCAGAGTAATGGAAATAAAAACAAAAAACAACAAATGGGACATAATTAAACTTAAATGCTTTTGCACAATGAAGGAAACTATAGGCAAGGTGAAAAGGCAGCCATCAGAATGGGAGAAAATAACA
Source organism: Oreotragus oreotragus (assembly GCA_006410675.1). Classification (NCBI taxonomy): domain Eukaryota; kingdom Metazoa; phylum Chordata; class Mammalia; order Artiodactyla; family Bovidae; genus Oreotragus; species Oreotragus oreotragus. Next base: position 25,293 of record SJYX01013521.1, on the reverse strand, counting down.
GCAAATGAAACAACTGACAAAGAATTAATCTTTAAAATATATAAGCAGTTCATGCAGCTCAATACCAGAAAAACAAAAGACCCAATCAAAAAGTGGGCCAAAGAACTAAACAGATATTTCTCCAAAGAAGACATACAGATGGCTAACAAAAATGAAAATATGAATGAGTCTTTAACATCACTCGTTACTAGAGAAATACAAATCAAAACCACAATGAAGTATTACCATCTTCTGTGGGTCAGAATGGCTGCCATCAAAAAGTCTACAAACAATAAATGCTGGAGAGGGTGTGGAGAAAAGGGAATCTTTTTATACTGTTGATGGAAATACAAACTAGTACAGCCACTATGGAGAACAGTGTGGAGACTCCTTTAAAAAACTGGAAACAGAACTGCCATATAACACAGCAATTCCACTGCTGGGCATACACACTGAAGAAACCAGAATTGAAAGAAACATATGTACCCCAATGTTCACTGCAGCACTGTTTACAATAGCTAGGACATGGAAGCAACCTAGATGTCCATCGGCAGAGAATGGATAAGGAAGCTGTGGTACATATACACAATGGAATATTACTCAGCTATAAAAAAAGAATGCACTTGAGTTCTAATGAGGTGGATGAAACTGGAGCCTATTATATGGAGTGAAGTGAAACAGAAACACCAATACAGTATATTAACACTGTATATATGTAATTTATATGGAATATATATGGGATTTATAAAAGACAGTAATGACGACCCTATCTGCAAGACAGCAAAAGAGACACAGATGTAAAGAACAGAGATTTGGACCATGTGGGAGAAGGCGAGGGTGGGATAATTTGAGAGAATAACGCTGAAACATATATATTACCATATGTAAAACAGATGACTGGTGCAAGTTTGATGCATGAAGCCAGGCACTCGAAGCTGGGTCAACCCAGAGTGATAGAGTAGGGAGGAATGTGTGAGGGGGGTTCAGGATGGGAGGACACATATTCACCCATGGCTGATTCATGTTGATGTTTGGCAAAAACCACCACAATATTGTAAAGTAATTAGCCTCCAATTAAAATAAATAAGTAAATTTTTTTAAAAAAGGAAAAAAAAAAGAGACAGTCTGGTAGTTCCTTAAAAGGATAAGCAGAGTTACCATAGGATTTGGTAGGTATATACCCCTCACTACATACTTATGAAAAATGAAAACATATACCCGTGCAAAAACTTTCATCTGGATGTAGCATTATTCACAACAGCCCCAAAGTATAAACAACTCAAATGTCATCAACTGATGACTGGATAAATAAAATGTATAAACATACATGGAATATCATTAGAATGAAAATAAATGATATAGTAATACATGCTACAACATGGATAAACCATGAAAATTTTATGCTAAACTAAAAAAGCCAGTTACAAAAGACCACATATTGTGTGATTCCATTTATATTCACAAGAGGTAAATCTATTAACAGAGAGAAACTAGTAGTTGCCTTGGGCTAAAGGGCATTGCAGGAAATGATAATACAAGGTTTCTTTTGGGGTGATGAAAGTGTTATAAACTGACTGTGGCAATAGTTGATGAAATCTGCAAACATACTAAAAACTATTGAAATTGTATACTTTAAATGGGTGAACTGTATGGTAGGTTAATTATATTTCAATAGGGCTTTATTTTAAGAAATTATAACATTACTGCTGTGATTAAGAGGTAATAAATAAATGAATTTTTAGTAAAGTCTTACTACATAACTGACCAAGGCTCTGAGCCTAGACCTATTTATTAAAGAAAATGGAGGTGGGCGTGGGTGGGAGGAAGATTAGAAGTACTAGAGAAGTGTTAAAATGTTAAAGACATATTGACTTCAATACACTAAGAAGGAATGAAAGAAAAATTAAAAAGGAATATTTTTTAATTCCCACAAAATATTTCAGTGTTATTTAAGGTCATGTTCATGTACTACATAAAATCAGTCACAGTATACATCCTACACTTTAGGAAACATTGCACTTAAAGTATTTCCTCTTTAATAGAGGATGGAATAAGTCACTTGGAAAGCAGTCCATAAAAACAAACTTTCAACAGTAACATTTTTAAACAAACTGACAGACATTCTTCCATTGTTGCCAACACAGGATAAAATCTATACCAACTCTGTAATGGAAAGTGATATGTTTTCATTTCCTCCTTTGTGAGAAGGCATCTAGTCAAGCCCACTTTCTCAGAGCCATACTTTTGAATGATGGGGTCTTTCTGCAAGTTGATGCTAACTTTTGAGCTAGCAAAATGTAAAGACCCTGAAACAAAGGCAATCACATATATGTTATAAGTGTGTTTATAAGACCTCAGAGGACATGTCTTTTAATGATGTATAGATCAAAAGGTTTATAAGGCCCAGTCCCAACTTTAAAGGAGCTTGCATTCTAATATATTTACAGGAGCACAAAGCAAAAATAACTCTCAAATGGGTTGTAACAATAAAAGCTATAACAGGGAAAGGGAGAATACACTGGCTGAGACAGTCAGAAATGGTTCAAGAGAGGAAAAGACTAGCTGAGTCTAGTCTTAAAGAGCAGAATTCAGATATTTGCTGTATTAAACTAGCCTGTTAATGACGGACAGGGAAGCCTGGCATACTGCAGTACATGGGGATGCAAAGAGTCAGACATGACTGAGCAACTAAACTGAACTTCTGAAACTAGTCTGTTACAGTGTCTGCCACTCGTAATAAATCTACTGCACCCCTAACCACTTGTTCAAACACAAGCCTGTTCTTTAAGAAGCAGCAGTTACTGATTGGATTAAGAGTGGGGACCCGGCTAAAGAGGGAGCCAACTATAAACTGACCAGTAACTTGATATTCCTTGCCATGCTCAAAAGGGATAAGGGTATCAGCTAAGCTGATCAGCTTTCTTGCTTCCAAAACTGAACCAGAAATACAGAGAACAGACCGGTTAGAACAGAAAACAAAGAAGCTAAGATGCCATGAAAAGGATAAAGAAAAGGTCTTCACCAGAGGCACTTAGATTCTTGATGTCTTTCTAGTCCATAGGCATCCTTCAAATAATATCCTCTCATTTAAGGTGGCCTAAATGAGTATCTGGTCCTGGCAACCCAAAGAGCCAAAATATCAGAAATAAGAAAAGAGGGCATTCCAAGTAAGAGAAATCTACAAACCAAACTTGGTAACGTAATGACTGGACAAGTCAGGGAGGACAAAAGATCTTTATAGAAGAGCAGTATAAGAAACAAGTTGAAAGAGGTAGGAAAAAGTAAACTGTAGACCACTATGAATTTCAGGCTCCAGAGTTTGCACTTATGCAGCAACAGAAAGCTCCTGAGAAGGGAAGTGGCATAACCAAACACTACTTTAAGAAAGATCAATCTCAAAGATACGTAGAAAATGTAGTAGAGAGAAAAATGACTTCATAATAATTCTGGCAAAAAAAAAGTCTGGATTAAGATGGTGGAGGGATGGAAGAAAAAGGATAAAAGAAACATTACAGAAGAAAAACTGATAAAGCATAGTGACATAATAATTCAGTTCAGTCAACAAAATATTTACTGATGCCTGTAATTGCTCTACCCAGTAGACTCCCCAATGAACAAAATCAACAAATTCTCCTAAATTCTAGTTGAGAAGATGTACAATAAACAAATACATAATATATCAGGTGAGGATAAGGTAAAGGAGGAAAGGGAGTGCTAGGGCAGGAAAAGGGTTAATGTCATATATTTTATAATCAGAAGGTCTCTCTTATAAAGTAACATTTAGATAGATATTCTTAATAGCAAAGGGAATGAGTCATGCAGATTGGGTATGGGGAGCCAAAAAAAAAAAGAAATTCTAAAATTCAAGACTGGTGTCTTAGAGAAAAACAACACTAACAGAAAAGAGGATTTCAAGGTGGAAGTCTATTATTTAAGGATGAAAAAATGCTTTTAATTATGCTACAACTGAAGGTACAATGGAGTATCAGGTAGCAATATCCAGCAGGCAGCTGAGAAAATGTAGGCCTGGAATTTGGGACATCAAAGCTAAAGATGCGAGAGTTATCCACAGAAGAGGTGGGTAAACTGAAGAAGAATAGATGAATATTTCAAATAAAGACTAAAGTGAAGAAAGATCAAAGTTCTATGACTGTGGACTATAACTTAAGGACTTTGATATTTAGGTTGGGAAACAAGCAAAATCCTTAGGATAGAGAATCAGCTATAACCCTCTAGTTCCTCAATGCTTACAGAATAAACCCAAAATTCTTAGCATGGCATTTACAGCCTGCAAAACATTTAAACCTACCTCTAAGCCACATCTCTCTCACTACTACATCCCCTCTTATTCCATCTCCACCTCTAGTCACCCTCAACAATCCATATTCTTCAGTCACATCAATTTCTTTTTTCAGATTACATCCTTTCTTTTACAACTCAATGCTTTTACATGAGTTTTGAATTTCATAATGACTACTCTGTGATTCACTCAAATACGTCAAAACACAGTAGATGTCAAATTAAACGAAGTTGCAAGTCTGATATGGACATCTATTAGAAAGAAGGAAAGGGGAACAATGCAAAGATAGGAAGTTAGATGCTTTTGAGATAGAAGATAATAGGAAACACAGTGATGGAGAATATGGAAAGGAATCATTGGTTTTTCCTCACCACTTTTTCATGTTCCCTCAGTGCAACTATTCAATAATTTAAATTATTTCTGGATACACATACAAAAAGCATTATTGAACAATACTTACCTTACTATCTGCAATGAACTGTTAAGGTCTAGTCCATCACTCACCTCCTTGCCCCTCAAAAGACAAAGTCAGCTATAACTTGCTAATGGGACACAACCCAGTCTGAAAAACACTGCTATTATGGATGTTTATACTTTAGCTGGCCAGCATCTAAACTTGCCTATTCCCCACTGTAAGTAGTATTAGTGAGCATCCCCTCATTAGTAAGAGGTACGATCTTCCTTCCCATTTGTACACTTGTGTGTACAAAGACCCAGGGACAGTTTAAAAATGATTCACAGTAATTCCTAAGAATCTACTGTCAGTGATAACCAGGGAATGTACTTTTCTTTTTCCTTAAAAACACACACACAGATTGCTCTTCCGCTTAATTTAATTGGAATTGAATTTTGTTGTTTTCAAAAATAAACTTGACTGATAAACTTACTTGTAAGCATATCCAAGGGCTTCCCCAGTGGCTCAGCAGCAATGAATCTGCCTGCAATGCAGGAGATGTGGCAGGAACCGGGGGGTTCAATCCCTGGGTCGGGAAGATCCCCCTAGAGAAGGAAATGACAACCCACTCCAGTATTCCTGCCTGAGGAATCCATGGACAGAGGAGCCTGGTGGGCTACAGTCTATTGAGTGGCAAAGAGTCGGACATGAGTTAGTGACTAAGGAACAACAAAGCATATCCATATGAGCAGATCATCAAACCAGAGTCATAATCATACCTTCCATTGCTTTGGGCAGATTCCCAATTATTTGTTTCTTTTGCAGCCCAATGATATCAGCTAGGAAATCAGATGAAGGGGGAGGCAAGAGGAATTTCTGAAAATACATAACAGATTTACAAAAATGTCTGAAAGCAGTTAAAATACTGTCAAAGATCTAGACTCAGTGCTATGCTATGGAGACTCAGCTCAGTGCTATGAAAAATCTGGACCTTAACTGTTTGCATTGTAAAATGAGAACTGTTTCCTTAATGTGTAAAAATGACTGAATAAGTGAAATACCATTTACCCTACTCTAGCAATTTTCTTTGCTTCCCTGACTACACATTATACGAAAGAAACAAACATTAAAAAACATGTAACTCAGAAAAGCAAAGTACCCTTTATTTTTCAAAGCACTTTCATATGCATTACTTTAGTGGATAACATGCCAGGTAAAAATGACAGAAAAGCAATGACTGAGAGTTCAAGCCTCAGGCTCACCTGGGCTTAAAGTTCAGCTCGACCACTTACTAGCTGTAACTTGGATGCATTACTCAGTTTCTTTACGAATAAAATGGGAATTTTTAAAAGTATCTCTTATAAGACTATTATGAGAATTAAAGATGATGCATGCTAAGTATGAGTAATAAAGGGCTGAGCACATAGGTAGTATTCAACAAATTAAAGCAGAAAAGAAAATGAAGACCCAAGGAGAATTAGTTTAGGGCTAACAAATTCAAATGCTCTTGAGGGTAAATGGATGAAACAGTCTGATAAAGAATGGAGGAGGCTATGGGAAAATGAAGAGTACATGCCCTTTCTAAAGAAGACAGCTGCTATTCAGCTTCAGATACTGTTTTAAGGGAACTCAATCTTGTGATATTGTCAAGAGAGGCCAAGAAATATGGATTTTATATAAATTTTACGATTTTCAAAAACACCAGTGCCCAAATAAAATGTGACAATGTCAACTACAATCTGGGAACTATAGATTACAGCCTGGAAACTATAGATTGCAATCTGAGATTTTGCCTAGATTACCAAAAGAAAAACATCAGAGACAAATCTAATCCCAACACAAGGTATCAATCGTAACCTTTTTAGCTTTCTACAACTTCTACTTCTTGTTCAATCAGGCTGCCAAGCAGCACAATTTGAAATATATGCACTAGTCTTAAAGTGTGAGAACCTGACTCAAGTCCAAATAAAAAGTTTTCTTGACTTACATGTTTGAATGTCTTTCAGAGAAATCCAAATTCCAAATAGAACTTGTAAAAGTGTAGCTGACTCAATCCCTGCAGTATAAAAACCACCACATTTTTCAGGTGGTTTTGGTGAAAAAGCTGCCACCAGCTGTTGAAAAATCAAACCAATACAGCTAAGACTGAAACTTTTAAGTCAGTTACAGGCATTCAGAAGGGAAGTGTGAAAAAAGCACTGAGCAACAGCTATCAGAGTTTATCACTGCTCACTGACTGCCTGGAAATAAAGAACAGCTATCACAGCACAGAATTAAACAAAGATCTCTTGAGGTAATTATTTATTTCATTCAAATCAAGTAGAATACCAAGTGAAACACAATGAATTCAAATCCAAAATCTTACTAAGATGTGTTTTACACTGGAACTAATTAAGCTCAATTTACAAAGATGTACCTTCAACATCCCAATCTGCTCTACACTCCTTTCTAAGCAAGTAAGCACATGACTGGCTTCAAGAAAGCCAGTTTTAGATAAGTGACAGAGCAATGGCAGTATCTGTTAATGCAGAGAGGGTTTTTGAGGTATTTAACTACCCCACCCCCAGACAGAAGTATACATCTGAAAATCTCTCTATTGGCACATACACAAACACAATTTTCATTAGACATTTAATAATGGCACTAAGGATACCAAAACAGTCATATTCTCTTTGCCCTTGATTTGTAAAGAAGAAAAAAGATTGGAATTCTTAATATATGATGTTATTTCAATCAGGTCTCCATCAGAGGTTATAAACTAAAATACCTATAGCAGCCAGACAGATAAAATAAATAAGGGAAGCAGGCCAGGTGGGACATTGAAGTATACATCTAAAATGAGAGGCCAATATTCATAGGGACAGTTGCCAGAATTTTTCAAGAAATATGGATTACCCCACCCCAGTACTCTTGCCTGGAAAATCCAATGGATGGAGCAGCCTGGTGGGCTGCAGTCCATGGGGTCGCTAACAGTCAGAGAGACTGAGCGACTTCACTTTCACTTTTCTCTTTCATGCATTGGAGAAGGAAATGGCAACCCACTCCAGTATTCTTGCCTGGAGAATCCCAGGGATGGGGGAGCCTGGTGGGCTGCCGTCTATGGGGTCACACAGAGTCGGACAC
>SJYX01013521.1:0-15183 GCA_006410675.1 Oreotragus oreotragus | reverse complement strand
ACCAATACAGTATACTAACACATATATATGGAATTTAGAAAGATGGTAATGAGGACCCTGTATGCAAGACAGCAAATGAGACACAGATGTTTAGAGTGGACTTTTGGACTCTCAGGGAGAGGGAGAGGGAGAGGGTGGGATGACTTGGGAGAATAGCATTGAAATATGTATACTATCATGTAAGAAACGAATCGCCAGTCTATGTTCGATGCAGGATGCAGGATGCTTGGGGCTGGTGTATGGGGATGATCCGGAGGGATGATGTGGGGTGGGAGGGGTAGGTTCATGTTTGGGAGTTCATGTACACCCATGACGGATTCATGTCAATGTATGCCAAAACCAATACAGTACTGTAAAGTAAAATAAAGTAAAAATAAAAATTAAAAAAAATAAAAATAAAGTACATGAAAATTTTAAAAAAAAGAACAAAAAAATAAAAAAATAAAGTTCATCTCATACCTGGGTTTAGGAAAACTGGATTTGCCCAGAACTGCATACTTCAGCAATTCACATAGTTGGCCATGGGTTACTTCACAGTTTTTAGCAAATAAAATGGTAGATAATTGAGCTTTCTGCAAAAGTATATCAGGGCATAAAAGATTATGATTATAAACAACAGCAACAAAAACAAGGCAAATTTTAAAATATTCTAGTTTCTTATTATTTTATCATAATATAAACATAAGGAGGGTTCTAAAATGAAGGTCTAAAACAACCTATGATATGACAGTATTAATAAGATATTTAATAAACACTAATACAAAACCTTAATTATAGATATCCCTAGCTTGTTATGTGCTAGTAATAGCAGGATGAATAAAATATGCTCTTAAGAAGCCCATTCTACCACGGTGAAAAAATGCACAATAGGTAATTCCTGTTTAAGATGTAGGTGCTGTTCTAAAGATAAAGGAGCAAAGAGGCTAAAACTAACTGTCTTGGGGGGGTGGAGGATTATAGAGATGGCATAACTGAGATGAAAATAATGGAACTGGAACTTGAAAGTAATGAGTCAGCCAGGTAGGAGGAAACAGTGTGCCTAAATACGTAGTTTGGTTTAGCTGGAGCCAAGACTGCATCTTTCATAGAGCAATGGAGCTATGAGAGGAAAGTGAAGTTGGAGTCAGATCATAGAAGACCAATGTGGCCTAAGCAAAGGAGTCAGACTTTAAGCCTCTCCTTAAAACAGCTTTGTACTTACATAAAGTTATTAAAGTAATCCATGCTTATTAAAAAAGAGTCAGATAATAGAGAAGAGTAAAACTGACAATAGATAGGTAAAAATAAGTCACCTGTACTTGTACAATTCAAGTACAACTCATATCATTTTCCTTTTGGTCTGAGAGGCCTCAGAGTAACAGTGGTTAGAAGTTCAAGCCCCGGAGTTCCACTACCTAAGGTCAAATGCCAAGCTCTACCGTTCTAAGTGCCATAAGATGTTAAGAGGTTAGGGACAAGTACTTTGATCTAAGACTAAGGTTTTTTCATTTACAGAATAATTATAATTCTACCTTATGAGATTATCGGGAAAACCAACAAGGTAATGTACTGAGGCAAGAGTAATGTACTGAAGCCAGTGCCCAACATATCCTAAGATAAGTAAACACCAGATATTATTATTGCTATTTTCCCATGTGACTATTTAAAGCTAATGCTGAGCACTTACCCACTTCTTACCCACATCTATTAAATCAATTTATTCTTTGTAAGTGGGCACTACTATTATCCTCATTTTACAAATAAAGAAATGGAGGAACGACAGATAAGTGCAGAACCAAAATCAGAATGCAGGCTCCAAAGCTCAAACTCTTTTCATCTCTATCTTATACTGTCCCCAAGGGATTACAGTTTACATTGTTTTGTAACAAACTGCCTCCACCACAAAAAAAAAAAAAAAAAAGCACCCAGGGAAGGAGTTCCATGGCAGTCTAGTGGTTAGGATTTGGCACACTGTAATTGCTGTAGCTCAGGGTTCAATCCCTGGTAAGGGAAAAGAGATCCTGCAAGCTGCTTGGTATGGGGGCACAGGGGTGTGGGGGGCAGAAATCTGTAAGTATCTTTCCACAGCTGTTAAATATAACAAACATCAATTTTAATAATAGTCCACTCTCTCAAATCACCTAAAAACTTACAGCTTATCTAAAAAAAATTCCCTACTGATGACACTTGTTTAAATTATAGACAATATTATGATGAGGATCCTTGTATAGACATCCTTGCACACCTATTTTCTCAGTATAAATTCCTGGTAAAATAATTATGTACATTGTACAGGAGATAGGGATCAAGACCATGCCCATGGANCTGGATCTTTGTTGCTGTGCGGGCTTTTTTCTAGCTGCAGCAACCAGGAGCCACTTTCCGGTGGTGGTGCAAGGGCTTCTCATTGCGCTGGCCTCCCCTGTTGTGCAGCGTGAGCTCTAGGGCACACGGGCTCAGGCGTTGACGTGCCCAGGCTCTAGAGCGCAGGCTCAACCGTGGTGGCGTGCCAGCTTAGCTGCTCCTCAGCGTGTGGGATCTTCCCACACCAGGGGTCAAATGCATGTTCCCTGTGTTGGCAAATGGATTCTTCACCACAGAGCCACCAGGGAAGCTCTGTGAACATACTCTCGACTGGAGTGGGGAGATGGAGAGGGAGAGAGACAGAGACAGAGGGAGACAGAGGGCGAGAGGGAAGAGGGGAGAGGTGGATTCACATGCCCTGAGTGTCTGTGCCCGGGTAGGAGGCCCACTCCGGCCCTCCAGGAAGTACTAGGTGAACTGGGAGGAGAGAGGGCTGCCGTATTCCTCCTCCAGAAGCAGGGAGGAAGTAAGGGATAAACAGTCTCCCCTGACACTAATTGTCTCCGATATTTAAAAGTACCTATTTCATTAGGTTTTCTTTTATACTATTTTAATGTCATTCCTGCTAATTTCTTTGTGTTTTTTTTTTCCTTTAATATTTTTCTAGCTTCTTGAGCGCTTTTAATGATTGTTTTCAATATTCATTGTTTCTTAGAAAGATAATACAGTTAAAAGTATAAACTTCAAACTAAGCATCACTGCACTTTAACTGCATCCCACAAGCTTTGAAAAGCTTTACTTCTGTCGACATGTAGCTCTCAATATTTGACATTTATTTCTAGGTTCCTTTATAGTCTATAGTTATTTAAGGCTAACTTATTATTTTGAAATGAGTGAGATTTTAAAGATTTTCTAGGTTCCTTTATAGTCTATAGTTATTTAAGGCTAACTTATTATTTTGAAATGAGTGAGATTTTAAAAAGATTTTTAAATAGAGGCTCTCCAGTTTAACTGCCTTGTATTCAAAGATTGTTGTCTATGAGATACAGATTCTTTGACATTTCTTAAGACTTCCTCTGTGACCTTGTAAATGGTCAATTTTTACATATGTTCAGTGTGTGCTTAAAAAGAATAAATACTATCTATTGGGTCTAAATATATAAAGTAGATCAAGCCTGTGTATTATGTTGTTCAGACATTATAAAGTATTACATTTTGCATCTGGCTAATCTATTAGTTTTTGATAGATGAGTATCAAAGTCTTCCTCATGCCTGTGACTTTTTAATTTCTTATTATAAATGAGTTAGTTTTTGCTTTGTGAATGTTGAAGTTATATTGATAGGTGCATGCATATTCATGATTTGGATGATAATACACTTATGGCAGAAAGTGAAGAGGAACTAAAAAGCCTCTTGATGAAAGTGAAAGAGGAGAGTGAAAAAGTTGGCTTAAAGCTCAACATTCAGAAAACGAAGATCATGGCATCCAGTCCCATCACTTCATGGCAAATAGATGGGGAAACAGTGGAAATAGTGTCAGACTTTATATTTGGGGGCTCCAAAATCACGTCAGATGGTGATTGCAGCCATGAAATTAAAAGACGTTTNAAGAGGAGAGGGAAAAAGTTGGCTTAAAGCTCAACATTCAGAAAATGAAGATCATGGCATCTGGTCCCATCACTTCATGGGAAATAGATGGGGAAACAGTGGAAACAGTATCAGCCTTTATTTTGGGGGGCTCCAAAATCACTGCAGCTGGTGACTGCAGCCATGAAATTAAAAGACGCTTACTCCTTGGAAGGAAAGTTATGACCAACCTAGATAGTATATTCAAAAGCAGAGACATTACTTTGCTGACTAAGGTCCATCTAGTCAAGGCTATGGTTTTTCCTGTGGTCATGTATAGATGTGAGAGTTGGACTGTGAAGAAGGCTGAGCACTGAAGAATTGATGCTTTTGAACTGTGGTGTTGGAGAAGACTCTTGAGAGTCCCTTGGACTGCAAGGAGATCCAACCAGTCCATTCTAAAGAAGATCAGCCATGGTTGTTCTTTGGAAGGAATGATGCTAAAGCCGAAACTCCAGTACTTTGGAAACTCTCATGCAAAGAGTTGACTCATTGGAAAAGACTCTGATGCTCGGAGGGATTGGGGGCAGGAGGAGAAGGGGACGACAGAGGATGAGACGGCTAGATGGCATCACAACTCGATGGACGTGACTTGAGTAAACTCTGGGAGATGGTGATGGACAGGGAGGCCTGGCGTGCTGCGATTCATGTGGTCACAAAGACTTGACATGACTGAGCAACTGAACTGAACTGAATCATGTATACCTTACATTCTGACAATCCTTAGAAAATATACAAATTTATACTTATCAAATAAAAATATACAATATTGACAATGTATGAAGGACTCTATATGTAGCAGTAAGTAATCACAGTTCCCAAACATGGGATGTCAGAGCCTGAGTAGGATGGGGAGAGCATACTACACAGGGGGAAGTCCAGGTGAATGCAGAGTTCCAGAAGGAGTGGTAAGAAAGCCTTCTTAAGTGAACAGTGAAAAGAAATAGAGGAAAATAATAGAATGGGAAAGACTACAGAACTCTTCAAGAAAACAGGAGATGTTGCAGAGAGGAAGCCAATTCTGACTCCAATGTTGGAACTGTTTCTTTGACTTGCTTTTATTATTATATATAATCATACAGAATGGTTTGCCTCAGAGAATCCTGCCCCTCTGTCTGACTATTCTGTACTAAACTGTCTTTGTTCAGAACCTTGTCCACCTGTGGATGGCAGGAAGGAAAAAATTAACATGTCTGAGGCTTGCCATTCTAGATGTTTCCACAATTAATGGCCTTTTTACTTTGCTTCTTTCTATCTTTAAAAGAACCTGGCATTCAGCCCCATAAAATGGTTACTTTGAGGTGCTAGTCACCATCTTCTCAGTCTGCCAGCTCTTCCTTGCCTCAACACCTCGTCTCAGATTCACTGGCCTATTGTGCAGTGAGCAGAGCAAGCTTGGTAGCAGAGATACCAAGGAAACATTTCATACAAAGATGGGCACAATGAAGAATAGAAACAGTAAGGACCTAACAGAAGCAGAAGATATAAAGAAGAGGTGGCAAGAATACAAAGAAAAAACTGTCCAAAAACCTTATAATGACCCAGATAACCATGACGGTGTGGTCATTCACCTAGAGCCAGACATCCTAGGAGTGTGAAGTCAAGTGGGCCTTAGGAAGCATTATTATGAACAAAGCTAGTGGAGGTGATGGAATTCCAGGTGAGCTATTTCAAACCCTAAAAGATGATGCTGTTAAAGTGCTGCACTCAATATGCCAGCAAATTTGGAAAACAGCAGTGGCCACAGGACTGGAAAAGGTCAGTTTTCATTCAAATTCCAAAGAAGGGCAATGCCAAAGGATGTTCAAATTACCATACAGTTTCACTCATTTCACATGCTAGCAAGACTATGCTGAAAATCTTTCAGGCTAGGCCTCAGCAGTATGTAAACTGAGAACTTCCAGATGTATAAGCTGGATTTAGAAAAGCCAGAGGAACCAGAGATCAAATTGCCAACATCTTTTGGATCATAGAAAAAGCAAGAGAGTTCCAGAAAAACATATACTTCTGCTTCTCTGACTATGACAAAGCCTTTGACTGTAGGGACCACAACAAACTGTGGAAAATTCTTAAAGAGATGGGAATACCAGACCACCTTACCTGCCTCCTGAGAAACCTGTATGCAGGACAAGAAGCAACAGTTAGAATCGGACCTGGAACAACGGACTGCTTCAAAATTGGGACAGGAGTACATCAAAGGCTGTATATTGTTATGCTGCTTATTTAACTCATATGCAGAGTACATCATGAGAAGTGCCAGCCTGGGTGACTCACAAGCTGGAATCAAGATTGCTGGGAGAAATACCAACAACCTCAGATATGCAGACGATACCACTTTAACAGAAGAAAACACAAAGGAACTAAAGAGCCTCTTGATGAAGGTGAAAGAGGAGAATGAAAAAGCTTTCTGAAAACTCTACATTCAAAATACAAAGATCTTGGCTTCTAGTCCCATCTCTTCATGGCAAATAGATGGGGAAAAATGGAAACAGTGACAAATGTTATTTTCTTGGGCTCCAAAATCACTGTGAATGGGACTGCAGCCATGAAATTAAGATGCTTGTTCCTTGAAAGAAAAGCTTTAACAAACCTAGACAGTGTATTAAAAAGCAGAGACATCACTTTGCCAACAAAGATCTGTATAGTCTAAGCTATGGTTTTTCTAGCAGTCATGTATGGATGTTAAAGCTGGACCATAAAGAAGGCTGCATGCGGGCTGAATGCCCAAGAGTTGACGCTTTCGAACTGTGGTGCTGAAGAAGATTCTTGAGAGACCCTTGGACAGCAAGGAGACCAATCCAGTCAATCCTAAAGGAAATCAACCCTGAATATTCACTGGAAGGACTGATGCTGAAGCTCCAATATTTTGGCTACCTGACGCAAAGAGCCAACTCATTGGAAAAGACCCTGATGCTGGGAAAGAGTGAGGGCAAGAGAAGGGGGCAACAGAGGAAGAAATGGTTGGATGGCATCTCTGACTCAATGGACATGAGTTTGAGCAAACTCAAGGAATTAGCAAAGGACAGAGATGCCTGGCATGCTGCAGTTCATGGGGTCACAAAGAGTTGGACATGACTTAGTGACTGAACAAGGGTTAGGAAACCAGAATATACATTGCAGGACAGTGGCCCAGTGAGAAGTGTCAAAGCCTGAGCAGTACAAGGAGGGTATCCATGCAGTGGGAACTGGAGAGCAGTGAAGCTGGCATCAGATGCAAGAAATTGTTTAGGGTAAGGAGGGCACCAGTCCCAAGGGACAAATAGTAATGTCACTGAATTCAGAGCCTGAAAAGGATATGTGCAGGAATCTACCATGTGAGTAGCTTGTCACAGTAGCAATGAAGGCATCCACAATGGAGAGTAACCTGGTACATTATGCAGAATGACCAGAGCCTAAGCTGGGTGAGGAGGGTGTGAGGCAATGGCAGGAAGACGGGACCAAATCAAATATATTTGAAGGTAACGAGAGTCAAATTTTTCACCTATATAAGGAAGTTATAAATATGAAAAGGGAGACAACTAGAATGAACTCAGTGGAATTGGACTGGAAGCAAAGATTCTGATATGAATTGACAGTTTTCCAATATGTATAGATATATCTATATATATAAAAGTATTTTAATGTAAACATATGTATGTGTGTATAAACCTATACACACATATTTCTTAGCTCTCATTTGGAATATTGACATCCCAACAGCAATCAGCACACCTAGCACCCAGATCTTGAATTTCTAAACGTCATTCTCCACTAAAAATAACCAAGTCTCCTCAGAGAGATGGCTGATTTCAGGGCTAACACAGGGGAAGCACAGAAGAGTCTGAAATATCTTTTTGTGCCAGAAAAATAAGGAAATGTTCGAGAATGATCAGGTCCATGTCAAAGGGACACAGAAGCTAGCTTAATGACCAAATCTGGGATATTTTGAGCACCAAAATAAATATAGTAATGGATTATAATTAATTGAATAATATAAGTATCCACAAATTCATACTAATAAAAAATGAATAAACTGAAAGTTTAATGAGGAAGCATCTCCCCACAAAATAACAGAAAAAGATCAACTTTAGAGAAATTTAGCACATACTTTCTTAATCAAATTATCAAGGTTAATATCATCAGTACTGGGACAACCTGATAAAATACAAGAGAATATAGTATCACTTCTGTGAAATTCCTGTCAAAGATGTATAGCCTGAATCTAGTAATGAGAAAACAAACCTAACTTGAGGGACATTCTGATATTCTACAAAATAACTGGTACAGGTTCTTCAAAGGTAGTAAAGCCACAAATGTCAAAGACTGAACAATTGTTTGCATCGAAGGCAACATAACAACTAAAGTAACACATTTATTCTAAACTAGATGTTTTTGCTAAACAGGTCGCTATTAGAACTGGAGAAACCTGAATGGGATCTGAGAATTAGATGGTAGCATATATCCATGTTATTTCCTGATTTTGCTGGTTGCATTTTAATCAGGTAGATGTTAGAAAATATGTAAACACTAAAAATGTGGGTGGATAAGTTTCTGATACTGTCCTTGCAAATTTTAAGTTTGAGACGGTTTCGAAACAAAGTGATTAGATTGTCAACTTCCTTCAACTTTCTACCACGTTAACCTTTAAAAAAAATGTTTTGCCAACCTGATAGGCTCCCCCCAAGGAATCGCGTTTTAAAAGGCTTCATAGCACTAATTCCCTTACTATTGTTTATCTTCTCTCTCCACTAGAAAGGTAGCAGCGATCTTTGTTTACTCACTAATGTTCCCCAAGTGCCTAGAGAGACAATAGAAATCTGATGACTATGGGGATGAATGCCACAGAATGCTCAGAAAGGATAGATTATCAGCCTTATTATTCCATTACTGGAATGTAAACTGCACGGGGGGGGCAGGAAATTTTGTGCTTTTATGCACTGGTATATGTGCAGGGCCTAGAACAATTCCTGCACACAGAAGACTTCAAAATATTTGTTGAACATTCTTCTCTCGTGCCAGGCACAATAACAGCCCCAAAGTAAATGGTATTGTATTATTATTTGGGAGTTCCAAACTGCCTCGGGCTGCCCCGTCGGGATCCACCCTCCCCGCCCCTCCCGGCATTGCTCACCTTGGCTACAGGTTGCTGCCTTTCCTCAAGATCCCAACGGGATCTCATCGCCTCAGCGGCCCCGACCAGCTTGCTCGGGATCCGCCTCCTCTTTCTGCCCTTCTTGAGGGTGCTCCCGCTCCTTTCCCTTTCTGGCTCCACGAGCTTGTTGAGAAAGATCGCTTTTCAGCGCTCTGAGAAAACCCCGACGCCCTGATGGCCCAGGCTGTCTCCAGAGTGGGGAGGAGCAAGGGCTTCGACAGCCTATCTAGCACCTTTCTCAGATCCTCTCAAATCAGTTTACAGAGCGCTCCCCGCCCAACGCAGAAAGCGAGGGCGCCAACCGTCTTCCCGTTACTCCACGCAGAAAATTGCAGGGCCTAGAACAATTCCTGCACACAGAAGACTTCAAAATATTTGTTGAACATTCTTCTCTCGTGCCAGGCACAATAACAGCCCCAAAGTAAATGGTATTGTATTATTATTTGGGAGTTCCAAACTGCCTCGGGCTGCCCCGTCGGGATCCACCCTCCCCGCCCCTCCCGGCATTGCTCACCTTGGCTACAGGTTGCTGCCTTTCCTCAAGATCCCAACGGGATCTCATCGCCTCAGCGGCCCCGACCAGCTTGCTCGGGATCCGCCTCCTCTTTCTGCCCTTCTTGAGGGTGCTCCCGCTCCTTTCCCTTTCTGGCTCCACGAGCTTGTTGAGAAAGATCGCTTTTCAGCGCTCTGAGAAAACCCCGACGCCCTGATGGCCCAGGCTGTCTCCAGAGTGGGGAGGAGCAAGGGCTTCGACAGCCTATCTAGCACCTTTCTCAGATCCTCTCAAATCAGTTTACAGAGCGCTCCCCGCCCAACGCAGAAAGCGAGGGCGCCAACCGTCTTCCCGTTACTCCACGCAGAAAACGACGCAGCACCAAGCCAAACAGCTTTACTGCCGACGCTGGAGGCCGAATTCGAAATGGTCCCCCATCGGTGCAAACGCGCCTCCGTCAGTTAGGAAGAGGGTAGGGGGCGCTTTCTGACTGCTTCTCTGCCAAAAACCACTCCCCAAACCCCGTGTCCCCGAAGACGCCGAAAGAAGCCGGGAGGGAGAGTAAAGATGACCGCCGCCTCTGCCTCAGCCACGGGCAGAGAAGCCGCTGCAGCAGCCTCCCCAACCGCGCGGGGCGTTTGAATGGGCCGGAAGTGGGGCTACAGCGACTTCCGGAAGTTGGGCTGAGGCAAGAAAGGAACCTCAGGAATGGCGACCAAGAGACTCGCACGGTATGCAAGGCGGTTCTGGGCGGTGGCGGGGGATCCGCGTCAGTGTCCGCCGTGGTCAGCCTCCATTCTCCGCAGTTTGGGCTTGCACTGGCCAGCCTGAACTGGAAGGTCACTCTTCTGGGACTTCAGTCTCGAGCCTCGGTTAGCTCTTTGTTGGAGCGTGGAAGGACCAGGGAGGGCTCTTTACTCTGTGCCCCTGTGCCAGTGTCTGCCTATTCTAGGTCTCCGGGAACATTAAGAACGGCCCTAGGGGACCATTTGGAGGTCACCGGCAGCTATCAAGATCAAGCTGTTCACTCTACCATTACTAGTGATCTGTTTAATTCACAGTGTGAATCATTGGAAAAGACTCTGATGCTCGGAGGGATTGGGGGCAGGAGGAGAAGGGGACGACAGAGGATGAGACGGCTAGATGGCATCACAACTCGATGGACGTGACTTGAGTAAACTCTGGGAGATGGTGATGGACAGGGAGGCCTGGCGTGCTGCGATTCATGTGGTCACAAAGACTTGACATGACTGAGCAACTGAACTGAACTGAATCATGTATACCTTACATTCTGACAATCCTTAGAAAATATACAAATTTATACTTATCAAATAAAAATATACAATATTGACAATGTATGAAGGACTCTATATGTAGCAGTAAGTAATCACAGTTCCCAAACATGGGATGTCAGAGCCTGAGTAGGATGGGGAGAGCATACTACACAGGGGGAAGTCCAGGTGAATGCAGAGTTCCAGAAGGAGTGGTAAGAAAGCCTTCTTAAGTGAACAGTGAAAAGAAATAGAGGAAAATAATAGAATGGGAAAGACTACAGAACTCTTCAAGAAAACAGGAGATGTTGCAGAGAGGAAGCCAATTCTGACTCCAATGTTGGAACTGTTTCTTTGACTTGCTTTTATTATTATATATAATCATACAGAATGGTTTGCCTCAGAGAATCCTGCCCCTCTGTCTGACTATTCTGTACTAAACTGTCTTTGTTCAGAACCTTGTCCACCTGTGGATGGCAGGAAGGAAAAAATTAACATGTCTGAGGCTTGCCATTCTAGATGTTTCCACAATTAATGGCCTTTTTACTTTGCTTCTTTCTATCTTTAAAAGAACCTGGCATTCAGCCCCATAAAATGGTTACTTTGAGGTGCTAGTCACCATCTTCTCAGTCTGCCAGCTCTTCCTTGCCTCAACACCTCGTCTCAGATTCACTGGCCTATTGTGCAGTGAGCAGAGCAAGCTTGGTAGCAGAGATACCAAGGAAACATTTCATACAAAGATGGGCACAATGAAGAATAGAAACAGTAAGGACCTAACAGAAGCAGAAGATATAAAGAAGAGGTGGCAAGAATACAAAGAAAAAACTGTCCAAAAACCTTATAATGACCCAGATAACCATGACGGTGTGGTCATTCACCTAGAGCCAGACATCCTAGGAGTGTGAAGTCAAGTGGGCCTTAGGAAGCATTATTATGAACAAAGCTAGTGGAGGTGATGGAATTCCAGGTGAAGAGGTGGCAAGAATACAAAGAAAAAACTGTCCAAAAACCTTATAATGACCCAGATAACCATGACGGTGTGGTCATTCACCTAGAGCCAGACATCCTAGGAGTGTGAAGTCAAGTGGGCCTTAGGAAGCATTATTATGAACAAAGCTAGTGGAGGTGATGGAATTCCAGGTGAGCTATTTCAAACCCTAAAAGATGATGCTGTTAAAGTGCTGCACTCAATATGCCAGCAAATTTGGAAAACAGCAGTGGCCACAGGACTGGAAAAGGTCAGTTTTCATTCAAATTCCAAAGAAGGGCAATGCCAAAGGATGTTCAAATTACCATACAGTTTCACTCATTTCACATGCTAGCAAGACTATGCTGAAAATCTTTCAGGCTAGGCCTCAGCAGTATGTAAACTGAGAACTTCCAGATGTATAAGCTGGATTTAGAAAAGCCAGAGGAACCAGAGATCAAATTGCCAACATCTTTTGGATCATAGAAAAAGCAAGAGAGTTCCAGAAAAACATATACTTCTGCTTCTCTGACTATGACAAAGCCTTTGACTGTAGGGACCACAACAAACTGTGGAAAATTCTTAAAGAGATGGGAATACCAGACCACCTTACCTGCCTCCTGAGAAACNATCATAGAAAAAGCAAGAGAGTTCCAGAAAAACATATACTTCTGCTTCTCTGACTATGACAAAGCCTTTGACTGTAGGGACCACAACAAACTGTGGAAAATTCTTAAAGAGATGGGAATACCAGACCACCTTACCTGCCTCCTGAGAAACCTGTATGCAGGACAAGAAGCAACAGTTAGAATCGGACCTGGAACAACGGACTGCTTCAAAATTGGGACAGGAGTACATCAAAGGCTGTATATTGTTATGCTGCTTATTTAACTCATATGCAGAGTACATCATGAGAAGTGCCAGCCTGGGTGACTCACAAGCTGGAATCAAGATTGCTGGGAGAAATACCAACAACCTCAGATATGCAGACGATACCACTTTAACAGAAGAAAACACAAAGGAACTAAAGAGCCTCTTGATGAAGGTGAAAGAGGAGAATGAAAAAGCTTTCTGAAAACTCTACATTCAAAATACAAAGATCTTGGCTTCTAGTCCCATCTCTTCATGGCAAATAGATGGGGAAAAATGGAAACAGTGACAAATGTTATTTTCTTGGGCTCCAAAATCACTGTGAATGGGACTGCAGCCATGAAATTAAGATGCTTGTTCCTTGAAAGAAAAGCTTTAACAAACCTAGACAGTGTATTAAAAAGCAGAGACATCACTTTGCCAACAAAGATCTGTATAGTCTAAGCTATGGTTTTTCTAGCAGTCATGTATGGATGTTAAAGCTGGACCATAAAGAAGGCTGCATGCGGGCTGAATGCCCAAGAGTTGACGCTTTCGAACTGTGGTGCTGAAGAAGATTCTTGAGAGACCCTTGGACAGCAAGGAGACCAATCCAGTCAATCCTAAAGGAAATCAACCCTGAATATTCACTGGAAGGACTGATGCTGAAGCTCCAATATTTTGGCTACCTGACGCAAAGAGCCAACTCATTGGAAAAGACCCTGATGCTGGGAAAGAGTGAGGGCAAGAGAAGGGGGCAACAGAGGAAGAAATGGTTGGATGGCATCTCTGACTCAATGGACATGAGTTTGAGCAAACTCAAGGAATTAGCAAAGGACAGAGATGCCTGGCATGCTGCAGTTATACCTGACGCAAAGAGCCAACTCATTGGAAAAGACCCTGATGCTGGGAAAGAGTGAGGGCAAGAGAAGGGGGCAACAGAGGAAGAAATGGTTGGATGGCATCTCTGACTCAATGGACATGAGTTTGAGCAAACTCAAGGAATTAGCAAAGGACAGAGATGCCTGGCATGCTGCAGTTCATGGGGTCACAAAGAGTTGGACATGACTTAGTGACTGAACAAGGGTTAGGAAACCAGAATATACATTGCAGGACAGTGGCCCAGTGAGAAGTGTCAAAGCCTGAGCAGTACAAGGAGGGTATCCATGCAGTGGGAACTGGAGAGCAGTGAAGCTGGCATCAGATGCAAGAAATTGTTTAGGGTAAGGAGGGCACCAGTCCCAAGGGACAAATAGTAATGTCACTGAATTCAGAGCCTGAAAAGGATATGTGCAGGAATCTACCATGTGAGTAGCTTGTCACAGTAGCAATGAAGGCATCCACAATGGAGAGTAACCTGGTACATTATGCAGAATGACCAGAGCCTAAGCTGGGTGAGGAGGGTGTGAGGCAATGGCAGGAAGACGGGACCAAATCAAATATATTTGAAGGTAACGAGAGTCAAATTTTTCACCTATATAAGGAAGTTATAAATATGAAAAGGGAGACAACTAGAATGAACTCAGTGGAATTGGACTGGAAGCAAAGATTCTGATATGAATTGACAGTTTTCCAATATGTATAGATATATCTATATATATAAAAGTATTTTAATGTAAACATATGTATGTGTGTATAAACCTATACACACATATTTCTTAGCTCTCATTTGGAATATTGACATCCCAACAGCAATCAGCACACCTAGCACCCAGATCTTGAATTTCTAAACGTCATTCTCCACTAAAAATAACCAAGTCTCCTCAGAGAGATGGCTGATTTCAGGGCTAACACAGGGGAAGCACAGAAGAGTCTGAAATATCTTTTTGTGCCAGAAAAATAAGGAAATGTTCGAGAATGATCAGGTCCATGTCAAAGGGACACAGAAGCTAGCTTAATGACCAAATCTGGGATATTTTGAGCACCAAAATAAATATAGTAATGGATTATAATTAATTGAATAATATAAGTATCCACAAATTCATACTAATAAAAAATGAATAAACTGAAAGTTTAATGAGGAAGCATCTCCCCACAAAATAACAGAAAAAGATCAACTTTAGAGAAATTTAGCACATACTTTCTTAATCAAATTATCAAGGTTAATATCATCAGTACTGGGACAACCTGATAAAATACAAGAGAATATAGTATCACTTCTGTGAAATTCCTGTCAAAGATGTATAGCCTGAATCTAGTAATGAGAAAACAAACCTAACTTGAGGGACATTCTGATATTCTACAAAATAACTGGTACAGGTTCTTCAAAGGTAGTAAAGCCACAAATGTCAAAGACTGAACGATTGTTTGCATCGAAGGCAACATAACAACTAAAGTAACACATTTATTCTAAACTAGATGTTTTTGCTAAACAGGTCGCTATTAGAACTGGAGAAACCTGAATGGGATCTGAGAATTAGATGGTAGCATATATCCATGTTATTTCCTGATTTTGCTGGTTGCATTTTAATCAGGTAGATGTTAGAAAATATGTAAACACTAAAAATGTGGGTGGATAAGTTTCTGATACTGTCCTTGCAAATTTTAAGTTTGAGACGGTTTC
>SJYX01013520.1:590460-636394 GCA_006410675.1 Oreotragus oreotragus | reverse complement strand
TTATTGTGCCCATCTTTGCATGAAATGTTCCCTTGGTATCACTAATTTTCTTCAAGAGATCTCTAGTCTTTACCATTCTATCGCTTTCCTCTATTTCTTGCATTGATCACTGAGCAAGGCTTTCTTATCTCTCCTTGCTATCCTTCCAAACTCCACATTCAAATGGAT
This sequence comes from Oreotragus oreotragus, assembly GCA_006410675.1. Lineage (NCBI taxonomy): Eukaryota > Metazoa > Chordata > Mammalia > Artiodactyla > Bovidae > Oreotragus > Oreotragus oreotragus. The sequence goes on along the minus strand of SJYX01013520.1, from coordinate 636,226 downwards.
ATTATATTTCCTTTTCTTCTTTGCTTTTAGCTTCTCTTCTTTTCTCAGCTATTTGTCAGGCCTCCTCAGACAACCATTTTGCCTTTTTGCATTTCTTTTTCTTGGGGACGTTCTTGATCAATGCCTCCTGTACAGTGTCACGAACTTCTGTCCTTAGTTCTTCAGGCACTCTATCAGATCTAATCTTTTGAATCTATTTGTCACTTTCACTGTATAATTGTAAAGGATTTGATTTAGGTCATACCTGAATGGTCTAGTGGTTTTTCCTACTTTTTCAATTTAAGTCTGAATTTGGCAATAAGGAGTTCATAATCTGAGCCACAGTCAGCTCCCTGTCTTGGTTTTGCTGATTGTATAGGACTTCTGAATCTTTGGCTGCAAAGCATATAATCAATCTGATTTCAGTATTGACCATCTGGTAATGTCCATGTATACAGTCTTCTCTTGTGTTGTTGTGTTATTTTATTTTACTTTATTTTATTGTTTTGGCCATACAGTGCAGCTTGTGGGATCTTAGTTTTCCTACCAGCAATTGAACCCAGGCACACAACAGTGAAAGCACCAAGTCCTGACCACTGGACCACCAGAGAATTTCCTGAATACATAATTTTTAAATTTTCCACAGAAAAAACTAAGTGTAGAGGGCTTCACAGAAATATTTTGCAGAAAATTTTACCAAACTCTTCCAGGGTACATGAGTCCAGCATTATCATGATATAAAAACCAGATAAAGATATTAAAAGAAGAAAAAATTACAAACTTAACTGTCTTGAGATATTAAACAACATACCAATGAACTGAATCTAGCAATATAAAAAGTTAATACTCCACAATCTAACTTGACTGGCCAAGTCCAAAATGCTCAGGGTTGCCTGTTACAAAGCACAGACTGGAACCCTTGGGCAGGAGCTGATGCTGTTCTCCAAAAGCAGAATTTCTTTTTACCTCAGGGAAGGCTTAGTTCTTAAAGCCTTACAGCTGACAGAACTGTGCCCACTGGACTATGTAGGATAATTTTCCCTACTTAAAATCAACTGATAATGGACTTCAATCACATCTACAAAATACCCACAGAGCAGCACACAGATCACTTTTTGATTGAATGAGGAATGTAGTCCGGTCAAGCTGACACATTAAAGTGACCATTAAAAATGGAAATATTTCCCATGTGTTTTCTTGAAGCTACATAATTCTGATACAACAAGCTGACAAAATATTTTAAAAAGCTAATTATAGACTAATATCCTTCATGAACAACAGATACAAAAGTTCTTGACAAACTACATACAGCAATACATAAAAACAGTCCTACATTACAATCAAGTAAACTCTATTCCAAGAATGTTAAGTTTAACTTTTTCAATCTGTCAACAGATATCTACTTAAGAAATTGGAATTAATAGTATTTATAATGAAAAAAATATTGAAAGATTTTACCCTAAGAGTACAAGATTAACTGATCTAACCAATTCTCTTCAACACTAACTGTAAACTCCAGCCACAGCAAGTCAAGAAAAGGAAATAAAAGTCATAAATATTGGAAATGAAGATACAAAACTGTCATTATTACAGCTGACATGACTGTATATGGACAAAATCCTACAGAACTAAAAAAGAAAGAAAGAAAAAAAACTACTGCCATTAACTCCAGGCAATGCAATGTTAATTCACACATAAATCAAGTATATTTCTATAGACTAGCAACCAGCAAGTTTATAATGGTATCAGAAACAAGCCTTCTCTAGTGGTCCAAGTGGTTAAGAATCCATCTGCCAATGCAGGAAACATGGGTTCAATCCCTGGGAAGAATCCACATGCACAGAGCAGCTAAGCCCATGTGCCGCAACTACTGAAGCCCATGCACCCTACATCCCACGTTTTGCAACAGGAAAAGCCACCAGAATGAGAAGCCCACCCACAGCAACTAGTCACCCACTCTCCCGGTAAGTAAAGAAAGCGCACGCGTAGCAAAGAAGCCACAGTGCATCTAAAAATAAATAAATAATTTTTAAAAACAATCCAATGATACCATGAATAAATTTAACCAGAGACGTGTAAGATGTCTATACTAAAAATTACACAATATTTCTAAAATTAAAAAATACCTAAATAAGCAGAGAAAGATACATATTCATAAATGCAGATTCAAGATTGTTAGGACTCAGACTTCTCAAATAACCTATGGCTAAAAGGAAATATTGATAAAATTTTTCAGCAGGCTTTTATTTAAAAGCAAATTGGAAGGCTTCTAAAATTTATAGATAAAAGCAAAGAATCCAGAATGACCAAAGCAACCTTGACAAAGAAGTACAAAGTTAGACAATTTAAAATGGGTTTCATCTCTTGTTAAAATATACAGTAATTAAGAATGCAGTATTGGTATAAGGATCTAAATATTGGCATAAACTGCAACTTTTGAGGAACAAAATAAATTATACAGATGCATATTTCCTTAATTCAATGCATAAAAGTCTTTAACAAATGTGTCCAGAATAATTGGAAAAAATAAACTTCAACCACTAATTACTCTTTCACATACAAAAAAATAGTGCAAGATGCACCAATATCTAAAAAGGTAGAACACAGAAAAGTATCTTCACACTCCTAAGGATATGCAAAGATTTCTTAGGATATAAAAACATCAACTACAAAAGAAAAGAAAAAAATGGTAAACATTAGATGTCATCAAAATTAAACCTTGATCTCTACTAAGGATATAAATGGTAAGCCACCGACTGGAAGAAAATATCCACAAAGCACTAGTATTACATCTATATTAAAAATAAACATCCCTAAGGGGGATTTGAGGAAGGGGTTGGGGAAGGGATCAACACCCACAGAGATTTCAAAATGACAAAGTCATTGTTCAGCAGGAGAGGCTGGGATACTCTCTACATACTTCCCCTGACATCGCCACACAATGAAATACAAGGGTCAGTGGTGCTGAGACAAGTAAAGGCTGCAAAAGCAAGTGACCCATAATAACCTATTACACTGAGTCTCAGGCTTTGTTCTCAATATCCAGATGCACTGGTCTGTTCTTTTGTGCTCCCATCTCTGGAAAGAAATGACTGAGGACACCTCCTTCACATCTTCTTTTTCTTGGGCATTTTCACTTCATCAAACTGCAGTCAGTGAGTTCTATATGTGCTGAGGAAGTAATGACACAGACCCTGGTGGTCTCACCACTGGTTGCTCAAGAGGCCTCAGAATAAGCCCTTTGTGTCCACGGAAGGACGCAAAGAGTCAGTTGAGCTCTGCCAAGCTGCTGTTTTTTTTTTTTTTCCCTGATTGAGGGGTGTGTGGGAAATAAGCATTTTACGACTTAGTTTTCCTCAATAAATTACAGTATTTTGCTGAGAGCAGCTGTGTTCAAGTTCACACACTGAGAACAGTCCCCCAATTTTTTTTGAAAACTAAAATGCCTAAACTTAAAATGCCTAGGTTTAGGCACTTTAACTTCCACATCTCACCTTCAATTTCACTTGTTAGCAATAGGAAGACTCCTTGGAGATGATAATTCAATGACAAGAATTGCAGATAATTGAGATCATTTTCAGTGCTATTTGGGACTTTGGCAAACTGTATGAAAATTACATTGCTCTGAAGTAGTTAATGCTCCGTGGTCTGTCTTGAAAACAACTGATTTTTATTCTGTGAGTCTCCTGAAGAAAGCATCCATTAAAATCTTTAAGGATTACAAACCTAGAATCTGTGTGATACAAACTCATGAGATGGTATTTATGGGCCTGGAAACTGCCTCTGAAAATAACTTTAATGCAGCATAATACCATTTTGCCAAAGGCAAAAGGAGACGAGGGCAGCAGGGAATGAGATGGCTGATGGCATCACCGATTCAATGGACATGAATTTGGGCAAACTCCGGGAGCCAGTGAGGGACAGGAAGGTCTGGCGTGCTGCAGTCTATGGGGTGGCAAAGCGTCAGACATGACTTAGCGACTGAACAACAACAAATGCCACTGTCATCAGACTATTTCTCTCGCCTAAAACACACGTGGTATTTTTAAAATTAGGTTCCATTACTTAGTGTTCAACAGGCACTTAGATGTTATGTAAATATTAATATTAAAATGTCTTCATTTTTATCTGCCCAACAAACCTTAGAAAGCGGGTAGTATTTTCTCCATTTTACAGAAAGGAGAGTGTGGCTTTGGGGGGCAGAGATGGTAAGAGGGAGAGCTGGGACGGGGGTTAGAAAGGGAGAATGCGGGGCTCTGCACTGCCACAATTTAAAGCTGTTGACATCATGAATGATTATCAGGTGCAATCACACCACGTAAGTTGATTTTTTATGCTGCTTTCCTTCATCCTTTGAAATAGTGAACAGCTCCAATTTTCCCAACAACTCTAATGTGACTGAACAAGCAGCTTATCTGGTAGCTGTCAGTGTACAAAATGTACAAACTCATGATCGCCCTCTGCTGGGAGGTGTGAGTTACATCATCTTAGTGGATGGAGCCAAAGCAAAAACAATACCCAGTTGTGCATGTGACTGGTGATAGAAGCAAGATCCAATGCTGTAAAGAACAGTATTGCATAGGAACCTGGAATGTCAGGTCCATGAATCAAGGCAAATTGGAAGTGGTCAAACAAGAGATGGCAAGGGTGAACGTCGACATTCTAGGAATCAGCGAACTAAAATGGACTGGAATGGGTGAATTTAACTCAGATGACCATTATATCTACTACTGTGGACAGGAATCCCTCAGAAGAAATGGAGTAGCCATCATGGTCAACAAAAGAGTCCGAAATGCAGTACTTGGATGCAATCTCAAAAANGACTGCAAGGAGATCCAACCAGTCCATCCTAAAGGAGATCAGCCCTTGGTGTTCATTGGAAGGACTGATGTTAAAGCTGAAACTCTCAATACTTTGGCCACCTGATCCAAAGAGCTGACTCATTCGAAAAGACCCTGATGTTGGGAAAGATCGACGGCAGTAGGAGAAGGGGACGACAGAGGATGAGATGGTTGGATGGTGTCACCAAGTCGATGGACATGAGTCTGGGTAAACTCCGGGAGTTGGGGATGGACAGGGAGGTCTGGGGTGTTGCAGTTCATGGGGTCACAAAGAGTGGGACAAAACTGAGCGACTGAACTGAACTGAACTGAATGGTAAAGAATCTGCCTGCCAATGCAGAAGATGTAAACGAAACTCAGGTTTGATCCCTGGGTTAAGAAGATTCCCTGGAGGAGGGAATGGTAACCCAGTCCAGTATTCTTGCCTGGAGAATTCCATGGACAGAGGAGCCTGGGGGGCTACATACAGTCCATGGGATTGCAAAGAGCTGGACACAGCTGAGCTACTGAGCACACAGATGTAAGGTAGCACTAAGAAGTTTCAGGGATTTGGACCTGATATTGTTTTGCTGTTTGTTTTAAAATTATTTAGTTGTTTATTTATTTGTTTTCGTTGCACTGGGTCTTTTTGGCTGCATGAGGGCTTTCTCTGGGGAAGGCAATGGCACCCCACCCCAGTACTCTTGCCTGGAAAATCCAATGGACGGAGTAGCCTGGTGAGCTGCAGTCCATGGGGTCGCTAACAGTCGGACAGACTGAGCGACTTCACTTTCACTTTTCTCTTTCATGCATTGGAGAAGGAAATGGCAACCCACCCCAGTATTCTTGCCTAGAGAATCCCAGGGATGGGGGAGCCTGGTGGGCTGCCGTCTATGGGGTCACACAGAGTCAGACACGACTGAAGTGACTTAGCAGCAGCAGCAGCAGCAGCAGGGCTTCCTCTGGCTGCAGCAAGCGGGGGCTACTCTGCAGTGCACGGGCTTTTCACTACAGTGGCTTCTCCTGTTACCAAGTACGGGGCTCTAGGCACATGGGTCTAGGTGTCTCGAGCAGTTCCAGGGCTCTCGCTCAGTAGTTGAGGCGCGTGTGTTTAGCTGCTTTGCGGCATGTAGAGTCTTCCCCGACCAGGGATTGAACCTGTGTCCCCTGCATTGGCAGGTGGATTCCTATCCACCAGGGAAGTCCTTGGACTTCCCCTTATAAGTGGTAATTATTGTTGACAGCCCCCTACAAGTGGTAATGCCCAGTAGCTACAAGGGTATTATGGGGAAATAGGTGCTTTCTACACTGCTATTGGGTACGAAATTGCTAACATATTTCTTTATGGCATATTAACCTCAGTTTGCTTCTCCAGATCCACTGTCTCCTCTTCTCCAGCCTTCTGTGGCCCTTGGGGGCTGACTTGTATGGACTGGCCTCTGGCTAGGCGGTGCTCGTTAGAGTCACGGGAAGGAGTTGGGAGGACGGGAAGAAAGTGTGGGTACCGTTTCTCTAGCTTCTGTGGCTGCCTGGGCTCACTGCATCTCTGCACCAGGGCCGCACTCCCTATCATGTGACCCTCCCCAAACACCCACCTCTGCAGGTTCTGGTGACTGCTCCCTGCCCGCCCCTCCTCCAGCACTGCACCATCCCTGGCAGGTTTCACACATTTCATTAGACCTCCCTCAATTACCCAGTTTTGGCGTGCCACCTGTTTCCTGTCAGGCCCTAACTGGTACAGGTACTACGTATCAAATCAGAGGTCTATTTAGGAGAAAGTTTATTAGCAGCATTCTTTATTATAACAGAAACTCAGAACAGCTCAAAGAACCAAACTGGAGACTGGCTAAGCAAATTATAATGCCTCCACATAGCATGTAAAAGTATATAACAATCATATTATAAAAGAATATTAATAAGAAAATGGTCACAGTATATTCCCACAAAATTGTATATATAATAATGCCCCATTTCTGCAAAAAGAAAATTTTAATGGGAAAGATTAAAAACATATGTAATATTAAATTTTAGTAAAAATCATATCAATATGTGCTTGTATATCTAATGTATAAAATGTGTGTATTTTGTTGTGTAGCTTGTATATATGTATTGTTATGTAATGCAATTATCTCACAAATGTATATATATGGATTTATTACATTCTGTGTGATGTCACTTTTTGTAAGTTATTTACATATCTACTCATACATGCTTTGTGTCATATATGTAGTGTATAACATACACATGTTACAGAGAGCATGTCTGTATATGCATGGATGAAAGAATATCTCTTTTTCAGATGTTGGCTGAGATCATTCAGCCCTCTGAGCTTGAGACAGAACAGGCTGTATCCTCTAGTCCGTGTCTGTGAAAACGACAATGTACACTGTCCTGTAAAGACTGATCTGGATGCCCAGGAGCTCACAGCTGCCTGCGGCCTCTCTCTCAGCGCGCCCCGGCGCAGACGTGGGATTCACTCATGTCCCTGAATTTCTCCAAAACCACCTGCACTAGGCAAATGAGTGTGTGGCAGACTTTTCTTAAGATCCAGAGTGCTGCGTGGCTAACTCTCCTACTGCGAGCATCTCGGGCTCCTCCCCCCCAAGCTCTGAGCGCGGAGGGCCGCTCTTGGCCGTGGGCGTGGCTGTGGGCGTGGCCGCGGCCTTGGGCTGCCGATCACAGGGCGGCACCGGATCAGGGCCCGCCCCTCCTCCAGGCGCTTTTGGCTTCAATTTCCCCACCCTCTCCTTACCGTGTGCTCCCCACCCCAAAATTACCAACTGAGACTGCTTGGTGACTCTGGCAGACGTCAGTCTGGAACGGAAGATAGCAACGAATCGTGACTCTGAACCGTGAGTCCCTCCCGACCGCCGGTCTCTAAGAGGAAGGAAGCAGTGAATGATGCTGGCTCTCTGGGTAGGCAGGAAAAATCCCGCCCCGCCGCTCACCTGCCAGCTCTGACCTTTGGGGCACTCGTCTCCACGTGCCTCAGTTTCCTTATATACAAAATGGGGGTGGCGCTAACATTTAAGGGGGTCGCTGAGAATTAAATGAATTAAATACAGAAGAGTATGTTTGGACTTGGTCGTAGGCAGAAGTTTCTTAGATTTAATATGTACAAAGTGCTTAGAATATTTGGCACAAAGTAAATACTGTTAAATATTAGCTGTTTTTCTCCGTAAATATGCATACACCCTCACCTTCATCTCCTCACCCCACCCCACCCCGTGAACATGCAGGAGCGCTATGGTCCACTGGGTTTTGAATTACATATTTTTATCTGTTGTTGTTGTTGAGTGGCTGGTGGTGGTGGTTTAATGGCTAAGTCGTGTCCGACTCTTGCGACTCCATGGACTGCAGCACGCCAGGCTTACCTGTCCATCACCAACTCCTGGAACTTGGTCAAACCCATGTCCATCGAGTTAGTGAAGCCTTCCAGCCATCTCATCCTCTGTCCTCCCCTTCTTCGCCTGCCTTCAATCTTTCCCAGCATCAGGATCTTTTCCAGTGAGTCAGTTCTTTGCATCAGGTGGCCAAAGTATTGAAGTTTCTGCTTCAGCATCAGTCCTTCTGATGAATATTCAGGACTGATTTCCTCACTCTCAAGAGTCTTCTTCAACACCATAGTTCAAAAGCATCAATTCTTTGGACCTCAGCTTTCTTTATAGTCCAGCTCTCACATCCATACATGACTACTGGAAAAACCATAGCTTTGACTAGACAGACCTTTGTCGGCAAAGTAATGTCATTGCTTTCTAATATGCTGTCTAAGTTGGTCATAGCTTTTCTTCTAAGGAGCAAGTGTCTTTTAATTTCATGGCTAACCATGAAAATCTTGGGATTTTGGAGCCCAAGAAAAGAAAGTCTGTCACTATTTCCATTGTTTCCCTATCTCTTTGTCATGAAGTGATGGAACCAGATGCCATGATCTTAGTTTTTTGAATGTTGAGTTTTAAGCCAGCTTTTTCACTCTCCTCTTTCACTTTCATCAAGAGGCTCTTTACTTTTTCTTTGCTTTCTGCCATAATGGTGGTATCATCTTTGTATCTGAGGTTATTGGTATTTCTCCCAGCAGTCTTGATTCCAGCTTGTGCTTCATCCAGCCTGGCATTTTGCATGATGTACTCTGCATATAAGTTAAATAAGCAGGGTGACAATATACAGCTTTGATGTACTCCTTTCCCAATTTGGAACCAGTCTGTTGTTCCATGTCTGGTTCTAACTGTGGCTTCTTGACCTGCATACACATTCCTCAGGAGGCAGGTAAGGTGGTCTGGTATTCCCATCCTCTTAAGAATTTTCCATAGTTGGTTGTGATCCACACAGTCAAAGGCTTTGGCATAGTCAACGAAGCAGATGTTTTTCTGGAACTCTCTTGCTTTTATATATATATTTTAAAAATATATAAATATATATATATATAAGTATATCTTTTATATATGGCTATACAGATAGCTATGTATCTGTAGCTATATGTAAAATACCAGGAGAAAATATTTTAATATGTTGGAGGTGGATTAAGGCACTTATTTTCTCCTTTTATTTTCTTTTGTGCCTATTCAAGTTTTCCAACTTTTGTACATTGAGCATTTGTTGTGTTTGCAACTATGAAAAGGGCAAGTTTCTTTTTGAAAAGAAAGTCAAGAGAAGCCCTGTGGGATGGTAATGGTGTAGGTTAGGCGAAATCTTCCCCTTGTGTGTCAGTGGATTAAACCCTCAAGATCAGGCATGGCTCCTTGGGAAATGGGTGGATCTTTAAAGTTAATGATTCCTTGCTGTTTGCACTTCGGAAGGAATCTGTGATTATTTCTTGCTCTTCAGACCTGCCATTTCAACATCTAAAAAGAAACCAAACAAAGAGAAATTAAAGTTTGTGACCTGAGTCCTTCCTACAAATCTAATTGTCCTGAAGTTTTCCCCTTGGATTCCTAGATTTTAAGAGACTTAAGTGGCTTCCTGGCCCCTAATTGCTCTATTAATTTAATCTGCTCAAAGTCTCCCAAGGGTCTAATCATCAGTCTTCAGGGCTGGTTCTGGCTGGTCTGGTCTCTTCCACAGAGCTGTGCGCAGCTATTTGACACGTCATCCTGAGTTCTGTTTTGCCAGCTTTTTCCTTCTGAGAGGGTTTCTCTTGACCTAATTAAACAAGCTCTGTTATTTGTGAGAAGGAACACTTTAAGGGAAATGGTATGGTTCCTCCAATGGAGACCCGGAACTGCACATTTGTGCTAATTTTTCTCTGTTCGCTCCTGATTATTTCTCTTTAGCAGCAGCAGCAGCAGCAGCTTCGTGTTTATCTAGTGTAATTTAGCACTTTGCATAAAAACATACCCTAAGCAAGTTAGCTCACTTTCATTTCCTCATCTGAAAAGTCAGGTGATAACATATGTATTAGTTTCCCAGGGCTGCTGTAACAAATGGCCACAAACTCAGCCCGAAACAGTAGGAATTCATTCTCTTCATAATTCTAGAGGCCAGAGGTTAGACTTGAGGTGTCAGCAAAGCCGTATTCCCTCCAAAGGCCTCAGGGGAGAATCCTTCCAGCTCTGAGCTTCTTGGTCTGTGGCTACATAAGTCCCATCTCTATTTCCAGCTTCTCGTGGCCATCTTCCCTTCTCTGGGTCTCAAATCTCCTTCTCCTTTCTCTTATAGACACCCACCATGAAATTGAGGGCCTAAAGTTAAAATGATGTCACCTCAATATCCCTAACTTAATTACATCTGCAAAAAAAAAAAATACATTACAAAAAAATTACATCTGTTCCCAAATAAGGTCACTAGTCACAGGTATCTGAAATTCTCATTTGGACATCTTTGGGAGGGGGGTGCGGATACTATTCAACTGCTGCAGCTTATCAACCTCATTGAATTGGTGGGTGAAGATTAAGATATCATATTAATGATATGAAAATGTGTGTAATACAGCTACCAAATTCAGAATTAAATTGAAGAAAGTAGGGAAAACTGCTAGACCATTCAGGTATGACCTAAATCAAATCCCTTATGATTATACAGTGGAAGTGAGAAATAGATTTAAGGGCCTAGATCTGATAGATAGAGTGCCTGATGAACTATGGAATGAGGTTCGTGACATTGTACAGGAGACAGGGATCAAGACCATCCCCATGGAAAAGACATGCAAAAAAGCAAAATGGCTGTCTGGGGAGGCCTTACAAATAGCTGTGAAAAGAAGAGAGGCGAAAAGCAAAGGAGAAAAGGAAAGATATAAGCATCTGAATGCAGAGTTCCAAAGAATAGCAAGAAGAGATAAGAAAGCCTTCTTCAGCAATCAATGCAAAGAGATAGAGGAAAACAACAGAATGGGAAAGACTAGAGATCTCTTCAAGAGAATTGGAGATACCAAGGGAACATTTCATGCAAAGATGGGCTCGATAAAGGATAGAAATGGTATGGACCTAACAGAAGCAGAAGATATTAAGAAGAGGTGGCAAGAATACACAGAAGAACTGTACAGAAAAGATCTTCACGACCCAGATAATCATGAGGATGTGATCACTAATCTAGAGCCAGACATCTTGGAATGTGAAGTCAAGTGGGCCTTAGAAAGCATCACTAAGAACAAAGCTAGTGGAGGTGATGGAATTCCAGTTGAGCTGTTTCAAATCCTGGAAGATGATGCTGTGAAAGTGCTGCACTCAATATGCCAGCAAATTTGGAAAACTCAGCAGTGGCCACAGGACTGGAAAAGGTCAGTTTTCATTCCAATTCCAAAGAAAGGCAATGCCAAAGAATGCTCAAACTACCGCACAATTGCACTCATCTCACACGCTAGTAAAGTAATGCTCAAAATTCTCCAAGCCAGGCTTCAGCAATATGTGAACCGTGAACTCCCTGATGTTCAAGCTGGTTTTAGAACAGGCAGAGGAACCAGAGATCAAATTGCCAACATCCGCTGGATCATGGAAAAAGCAAGAGAGTTCCAGAAAAACATCTATTTCTGCTTTATTGACTATGCCAAAGCCTTTGACTGTGTGGATCACAATAAACTGTGGAAAATTCTGAAAGAGATGGGAATACCAGACCACCTAACCTGCCTCTTGAGAAATCTGTATGCAGGTCAGGAAGCAACAGTTAGAACTGGACATGGAACAACAGACTGGTTCCAAATAGGAAAAGGAGTACGTCAAGGCTGTATATTGTCTCCCTGCTTATTTAACTTATATGCAGAGTACATCATGAGAAACGCTGGACTGGAAGAAACACAAGCTGGAATCAAGATTGCCGGGAGAAATATCAATAACCTCAGATATGCTGATGACACCACCCTTATGGCAGAAAGTGAGGAGGAGCTAAAAAGCCTCTTGATGAAAGTGAAGGAGGAGAGTGAAAAAGTTGGCTTAAAGCTCAACATTCAGAAAACGAAGATCATGGCATCCGGTCCCATCACTTCATGGGAAATAGATGGGGAAACAGTGGAAACAGTGTCAGACTTTATTTTTTGGGGCTCCAAAATCACTGCAGATGGTGACTGCAGCCATGAAATTAAAAGACGCTTACTCCTTGGAAGAAAAGTTATGACCAACCTGGATAGTATATTCAAAAGCAGAGACATTACTTTGCCGACTAAGGTCCGCCTAGTCAAGGCTATGGTTTTTCCTGTGGTCATGTATGGATGTGAGAGTTGGACTGTGAAGAAGGCTGAGTACCGAAGAATTGATGCTTTTGAGCTGTGGTGTTGGAGAAGACTCTTGAGAGTCCCTTGGACTGCAAGGAGATCCAACCAGTCCATTCTGAAGGAGATCAGCCCTGGGATTTCTTTGGAAGGAATGATGCTAAAGCTGAAACTCCAGTTCTTTGGCCACCTCATGCGAAGAGTTGACTCATTGGAAAAGACTGATGCTGGGAGGGATTGGGGGCAGGAGGAGAAGGGGACGACCGAGGATGAGATGGCTGGATGGCATCACGGACTCGATGGACTTGAGTCTGAGTGAACTCCGGGAGATGGTGATGAACAGGGAGGCCTGGCGTGCTGAGGTTCATGGGGTCACAAAGAGTCAGACACGACTGAGCAACTGAACTGAACTGAACTGAACAGCTACCACTGAGTCTGATGCACGCACATTAGATCCTGAATCAATCCTCACCATCATCATAGCTATTACCACTAAGGAGTGCTTACATTGGGCCAGGCCTGATACCCAACCTAACTGTGCCTCAGCCCACTTACTCTGCATAGTATCTCTCTGAAGGGGATAATGCCCCATTTTATAGGTTAGCAAACTGATGCTTCAGAAGCTAAAGGGGGCTGGTGATAAGAGGCAGAGCTAAGACTCAAACCCAGGTTTTTGTGACTCCAGAACCTGTGCCCTTCTCCCCTGCACTTGGTCCCCTGGGTATTGATCGTCTGTGTCTCCTCGGCTGTGACCCAGCGCCTCCCCCTGCGACGATGCCTACCACGCTCTGCACTGTAAACCGGAGCTGTTTCTGGTGGGAGGAATGAGTCGTGGAGAAAGAGAAGAGTGAGGTTTCTCTTGTGTGTCCTCTGACAGGGCAGGCGGCCTGGTCCGGGGTGAGTGAGCTGAGAGGGAGGAGGAAGCCACAGAGCCTCTTATGTGCTCACCTGAAAAGTCGCCTGTACCTTCAGCCACCATTTCATTCATGGGAAGTGAGCCAGCAGATTCAGTTCCCACTGCCGGGAAAGGGAATTAGGTGCCAGCCCCTGGAAGGAGAGGTCTCAGAGTAGGAGGAAGCCACAGAGCCTCTTATGTGCTCACCTGAAAAGTCGCCTGTACCTTCAGCCACCATTTCATTCATGGGAAGTGAGCCAGCAGATTCAGTTCCCACTGCCGGGAAAGGGAATTAGGTGCCAGCCCCTGGAAGGAGAGGTCTCAGAGGGTCTGTGGACACCTTTAGAAATGACCGCACCAGTCAGTCCATGGCAGGAAGACGGTGTCTGAGGAAGCGCTTGATCTGGCTGTGTCAGCCAGGTCCCTGTGCACAGGGAGGTCAGGCGCCTAGTTTAGGGGCAGAGGAGAGCTGCATTTTCCCACATGATCAAATGGGATGAGTCTGAACTTTAGGTCAAAAGAAGAAAAGAGGGGGAGTGAGAGAGGAGAGGAAGCAACGAGCCTGGCATCCCAGGCGCCTGGAAGACCTGTGGAACAGGTCCCCCTCGTGTCGTCTGCTGTCGTGTAGGGCGAGTGTTAGAGTCAGACCCGTCCATCTTACCAAGCCACCAGCAGACTCTGCTACACACACCCATGCAGACACACCCACACACACTTACTGTGAGAGAGGCTTTCAGTGGTGGCTATGGCGAGGGGCAGAGTTTCAGGTCTGGTTTGCTAGTCTAAACAGGGGCCACGTGGGATGGTAGTGAGCCCGTCTGTGAATCCACCCTGTTTCAGAAGCACAGGCTGGAGACATGAGGCCCCTGGGAATTCTCAGAAATCTCAGAAAAGGCAACGATGTCTCCATGAGCCTGGAAAGGGAGACAGGTTAGTTCTTGCTGTGGTTTTGTACCCAGCACAGGGCAGCTGTGGAAGCAGTGACAGGTTATATTTTTGGGGGCTCCCAAATCACTGCAGATGGTGAATGCAGCCATGAGATTAAAAGGCACTTGTTCCTTAGAAGGAAAACCATGACAAACCTAGACAATGATTTGAAAAGCAGAGACATCACTTTACTGACAAAGGTGTCTGTATAGTCTAAGGTATGGTTTTTCCAATAGTCACATGCAGACATGAGAGCTGGACCATAAAGAAGGTTGAGCCCTGAAGAACTGATGCTTTTGAACTGTGGTGCTGGAAAAGAATCTTGAGAGCCCCATGGACTGCAAGGAGATCAAACCCATCTATCCTAAAGGAAATCAACCCTGAATATTCGTTCATTGGAAGGACTGATGCTGAAGCTGAAGCTGCAATACTCTGGCCACCTAATGCGAAGAGCTGACGCATTGGAAAAGACTCCAATGCTGGGAAAGATTGAAGGCAAAAGGAGAAGTTGGCAGAGGATGAGGTCATTAGATAGCATCACCAACTCAATGGGCATGAATTTGAGCAAACTCCAGAAGATAGTGGAGGACGGGGGAACCTAGCGTGCTGTAATCTATAGGATTAAGTGGAGGAAAGGGTGGTATAAAGCTTGAATGTGGAACATTTCTCCAATACTCTGTTCCACCAGGTCACTATATTTAGAAGTCATGCCCGGGTTCTTGTGGTCACTGTCAAGAATGAGTCTAGGTCTTGGCTCTCTCAGGAACCCTAGTGCCTGCCATGGTCAATAAACATGTGTTGACTTGGTCTTTCACAGGAGATCGTTAACACTGAGAGATCAGTTTGATCTAATTCTAAAAAATACCCAAAGATAAAAATATTTTAAAATAATGAAGTCCCTGATCAGAAGGTCCTGGGTTTCCTTATTCCTTATACTAATTTAATCAATATTCAGGAAGGCAGAGGGGGCAGTTCCAAGGGTAGGATTTGGAGGGATTATGGGAGGAAATGGCTGATGCAGATGGCTGGTGCATTTGTTCATGCTGTATCCACACATCAAAGCTGGTGGTCTTACCCATCCTTTTGACTACTTTCAAAGGCTTCACTACCAAATGTCATTCAACACAACTAAAGCCTGATAAGCTACAGTCCATGGGGTCGCAAAGAGTCGGACACGACTGAGCAATTTCACTTCACTCAAATGGTGAGTAGACTTTGAAAGGAATCCACCACCCACTGAATTCCTCTCCCCTGCTTTTATCTCTACATTTTGGACCCCCAGATATATGTTGATGCTATTTAATCAGTTGATGAGGATGGGGACTATATCTTTCCCATCTTGACCTCCTACAGCAGTCCACCCTAGCCCCCGCCTCCAGGCACACCTTACTGCCAGACCTTCCCCAAATTCAGCTCATAGCTCCTGCCTCCAGGCTGAGTACACTCACCCAGATCCTTAAAAGGATGAAAGCGTCAAATGCAGCCTTCTTGCCCCTTAAGATTGTCTCAAATGCCCCATCCCACAGACTTTGGAGAAGCCCCGTGCCTTGTCTAACATTTCTACAAGTTCCCAGGGGACCTAAGTTCTGAGTTACCTCTTATTTTGACCTTCTGCTTCTGTTAGTTCGGTTTTGGGCTCATCTCACAGTTTCGTATAACCCAGACTCAAGACTCAGCCATTTCCTATAGATTCACACTGACACATCTTTGTGAATATGGCAGACGTTTGTTTTTATTAAAAATTCAGGAAGAATTTGTATCACAGAAAATTGGATATGTTTTAAGTAAACATTAGCCATCCTTCATGGCCTCCTTGGGCATGGTCTTAAAAAACACTCATCAGGCATTTCTGCTGCTTTGTGCCAGGTTATGTAACCTCCTCTCCACCCCCTTCTTCTTTTTCATCTTTCAGGAAAAACAAAGCAGTACAGTGCAGAAACTACCACCACCTCATGCCTCTGTCTCTTTCCCTCCTTCCCTTCCAGGCCTCCCTTGTATATTCAAGGATCACACCAGAGTTTTGCAGTTACCATTCCTAAGGAAGGGCTCTTCTTAAATTCTAAGACAAATCAAACCCATCACTAGTTTCTGTCTGGATATTAGTAGGGGAATGTGGTAATGGGTTACCCTGATTCCCAGTTTCCCCATCTATAAAATGAGGATATGATAACACTGGTTTCGTCCAGGTGATGTGAGAATGAGTAAGTTAAGTCATAAAGTCCTCATTAGCACAGTGCTTGGCACCTAATCCCCAGATAAACATCACCAGTTCTTGTTCCCTCTCTTCCTGCCCACTCAGGTTCAGTTCATACATTTAGGCCCAAGTCAAGTGCCAATGCCTTAACTCTGAGTTCTCCCTTCCAATTTACTCCCTCCTGGTGTTGGGTTTAAGTTTCACTTCAGTCAAAGAGGAATATGACAAGCCACTGAATGAATCTGGGCTTCCCTGGTGACTCAGTAGGTCAAGAATCTGCTTGCCATGCAGGAGACACAGGAGATGCAGGTTCGATCCCTGGTCAGGAAGATCCCCTGGAGCAGGAAAATGGCAACCCACTCCAGTATTCTTGCCTGGAAAATTCCACAGACAGAGGAGCCTGGCAGATGAGTTTACAGTCTGGAGGGAAAGATAGATGTGGGCGTATAGAAAGGGAATGATCCAAGCTTGTTAGGGGTGGGATGGAGGAATAACAAGCAAAGAGGTGAGTCAGCCAGCTTCAAGGTCTTAAATTCGAAATCAGCATTGTGATCACATTGCCAGCGTTGTCAGCCCAGAATCCCGTCACGCAGTTCTTCAGTCAGTTTTCCATCAGTTGCAGATTTTACCAAGTGCAGATTTCAGACTTGCCTCTGTTATGTTGTGTTGATTATTTCAACATGTGCGGATCAGTCAGGGTTCCATCAGAAGAAGCAAAATCTCTGTGAGCTATGGGATAAGGAATTTATTATAGGAAATGAACCTTACCCAATTTGGGGAAGAGCTGGGGAAATAAAGATCTGGAATGGGGAGTTGAAGAATCAGAGGAAATCACTAACCACCCCCTGGTCACAGGGAAGTCTGGAGCTCAGGCACGTCCAGCTGCTGGAGTGGGATGGGGTGGGGTTGGGAAGCTGGAGCTGAAGTCTAGGGAGGAGTCCGAGATCTTCATGACACACCTCTGTGTGTTCACAGCATCTGCTGGCTGGCCTGGGGGTGCTGCTCTTGGCAGAGTCCCAGGCAGGAGGGAGAGCTGGATGCAGAGTCGGGGAGAGTGGGGCGCACTGGAGCCTGCTCGCACGTCTCTCGTCATTTCTCCACGTTGTTGACCTTGAGGCCACATTGGTGCCTGCTTCATTTCTGCTCCCTGAATCTCTCACAACTTCGCTTTTGGCTAACTCCACCCAGAATCACACAGAGAAAAGAATTCTAGGAAACACAATTCCCAGTTGAACAATCCAGCATGTAACATTTATTATAAATCTCAGTATTCATTGAAAATTAGAAGCATGACTGATTACTAATATCTGCTTCTTGGAACAGAGAATGAAAAATTTTAGGAGAGAAAAGTTGTAAGACCGGGGTAAATGGCAGGGTCAAAATTTTAGAACAGCTAGCCCATAATCAGACTCATACATAAACATGCAATATGTGTTAGAGACAGTTCTGCAGAACAAGAGGGAAAGGAAGCATCGTCTCTAGTGATTGATGCTAGGCCAATTGGATGTCCAAGTGGAATACACATTAATCTTGACCTCCTACTTCAAAACATGTATAAATATCAACCCCAAGCATACTATTGATCTAAGTGAATGATAAAACAATAAATCTTCCAAAATAGAAGATTAGCTCCATGATTTGAAGGTAGGTAAGATTTCTTAAACAGAACGTAAAAAAAGCACTAATCCTTTTTGGAGAAAATACAGAACAACTGTCAAGTACAATTACTGGATGGAGTACAGTCATTGTTTAGTATCCACAGGGGATTGGTTCCAGGAGCCCCATGGATACCAAAATCTGTATTTGTATACAGAGGACTGACTGTATAAATTAATCCAACTACTTTTGAAAGCTGTTTAATGGTATTTACTAAAACAATATATTCAGAACCTATATTCCAGCAATTTCACTTCTAGATATGACCTAATATAAATGCAGAGGTATGTATTCCAAAAGAGCTATATAAGAATGTTTATAGTTGCTTTATTAATCATCAAAAGCAGGAAGCAAGCTAAATATCCATCAACAATAGAGCAGATAAACGATTTGGTACATTCACACTGTGGAATACTATACGGTGATGAAAAGGAATAAACCACTGCCTCATGCAACAACACGGATGAATTTCACAAACATAATTTTGAGCCAAAGAAGCCAGGCACAACTGAATATACCACATATGACTCTATATGGAGCACAAGATGAGGACCTTCTTGGCAGTCCAGTGGTTAAGAATCCATAGTTCCATTGCAGAGGGCAGGGGTTCTAAGATTCTATGCACCATGCAGTACAGGCAAAAAATAAAAATAAATAAAAAGCTCAAAATGGGCAAAATGAATCTATGACGTTATAGTGAAGGTTAACGATGGTGAGTAACGTGAAGTAAGTAATGAAGTTAGTGATGGTGAGGGAGGCTTTGGATATGCTGATCTGGAAGGTGGTTACAGTCTATAATAATTCACCATCTATACATGTATGATGTGTGCTTTCTGCATGTATGTTTTTCTTCATTTTTTTAAGGCCTTATTTTTAGAAAAACTTTTAAATGTCTTGTTTCATCCATCACCACTTGTCATACCTGTGGGTTTTTTTTTCTTCTCAACCTCTTTTATCCCTCCTACACTATTTTCTATCCTCATTCTCTAAAAATGTTTTCTTTCCATAATTTCTTGCACTTTGGATCCCTAACCTGGCTACCCAGCAAATACTTCTTGAGTATCTGTGATATTTCAAGCACTGAGCCAGTCCTAGAGTTTATGATGGTAAGTAGACTAGCAAAGATTCTGACCTCTTGGAACTTCAGCTTCCGCTGGAAAGAGGCTTCTCAACAGGTGATTGCATCCTAACCAACTCTTCTTCCCACTTCACCAAAGTTAAGTGAAAGTGAAAGTTGCTCAGTCAGGTCTGAATCTTTTCAATCCTATGGACTGTAGCCCCCCAGGCTCCTCTGTCCATAGAATTCTCCAGGCACGAATACTGGAATGGGTCGCCATTCCCTTCTCCAGGGGATCTCCCCAACCCACTGATTGAACCCGAGTCTCCGGCACTGCAAGTGAATTCTTTACCACTGAGCTACCTGGGAAGCCCCTCCCTAAATTTAGGTTTTCCCTAAAATTCTAGGTTAGAGTCAGCTTCTCCAAATCCAGTGTTTAGGGCTGTTAATGACCCCATCACTCCCCAGATCTTTGGATGAGACCTCAGCATCAACTCTGATGATTTCCTCCAATCCCAAAGATCTATCCCATCCTGCCCATTTCTACCTCTGAAATGTGTGTACTCACTCCTTCCTTCCATTCCTGTTGCTTCCATCCGTCTTATTTATTGACATCAAGTTATTGCCGTTTTATTTAGGGTTTCTTTGCAGACATGGGAGCCACTCAAGCTAGTTTGAGCAGAATTCAGGTGTAGGTGGCTAACGAAGTATTGAGAAACCTGACAAAGACATTAGAAACAGAGCTTCTGGGAACAACACCCAACTCCTGGAATCCTCCTAACTCTGTCAAGAATTAGAAAGTGATTTCATTACTGCAGAAGTCCTCCTACCAGGAAGCAAGTGATCCCAGTCCCACATTGTCTCTGTGCCTTGTGTGTCAGCAGAATGGATCCTTGTCTAGAAGCTGAGCTACCGGGAAGCGTGTGAGTTGCTGTCTCTAGTTTTCCAGCCTCGTGGTTCTGGTTAGAATGGATGTGAGCATGTGAGTCCTCAGCGTCTCCCTGCCCTCCCAGCTCCTCTCCCACGGTCTCTGGGCTTCCCCCACAGTTCCATTCTTTTTATTGCTTCTGACTTTGAGCCCATCAGTCCGCAGCTCAAGCCTCCAGTGACTCATCCCCTACTGTGATCAGATCGCAGCCTGTTTTCCTGGTTTACGTCCGGCTCCACTCCTCCAGTTTCCTCTGCTCCAGTCGTTCCCCATTCCCCAAACCCATGCTTCTTTTCCCCACCTCATATCTGTTCACCCGCTATGCATCCCACCATCCTTTCCCAATAAAATATGAAGCAGCCTTCTAGACCTTCTAGCCCTCCAGTGGCACTTCCTTTCTGCCTTCTCTTCTCTTCCCCTTAACCAGTGTGACTTCTCACCCCAGCTCCACAGAGAGCTTTGGAGACAAAGAGATATGGGCTGGAATCCTAGCTATGCCTGGGCACATGAGGTCATGCGGAACTCAGAGCCTCTGTGTCCTGCCCTGTAAAAAGGAGATAATCACAGTACCTTCTTCATAGGCCTGCTGGAAGGACTGGTTGAGATAAGAACCTGAGCTGCCAGTACCTGCCCAAGAGATGGCAACCACTGGTGCAGAGTGTTGTGTGGTTTATCTTGTGCTCTCTCATCCAGGTGCTCCATAAATACCAGTGTGATAAACGGACAAGCTGAACCAGGAAGCAAGATTGACCTTAGGTAGCTTGAGGTCAAACCAGCGTGATCCTTTGTCCTTCTCTGGGCAGTGTCAGGCCCTTGGGTTGGGTCAGCTTAGGGCCTAGGTGTGAGTGGATGAAGAGTTCTCACTTGTTTTATCAAGTCAGGAGAAGTAAAACATCTAAACAGAAAGGCCGGGGCATAACCCCGTGGTATAGGTCGTGGCAAGTTAACAGAGCCTCGTGGATCGAAACTGAAAAAAGATTCCCTTCCCCCCCTCCCACCCCGCCCTGCCACAAAGCCTTTATTAGGCAGAAGGTGTCAGACCAGGAACATTCCCATCTGAGTCCCCAGTGGAAAATATTCCTGCGATCTCAAAGGCTGCTGGAGGAATGAAATTGCTCTACTGCACTTTGGAGACCGACTGGGCAGTACTTTATTAATTCACAGAGGCACATGCCCTGTGGTTCAGCAGTTCTGCTTCTCAGTATCCACCCTAGAAAGACACTCTCACAAGGAGATTCGTTCAAGGAGATGCAGTGCCGCATTGCTTATGAGACCAAGAAATTAAAAACAATCTGAGTATCCATCAGTGATGAATACATAAAATGTGGTACATTGAAATGTTAAAGTACAAAATAGCAAATGCAAAGGCATGAACTAGATTTTCATATGTCAGTATGGATAGATTTTAAAGTATAATTTTAAGGAAAGAGAATAAGTTGCAGACTGATGCATTCAGGATGATACCATTTAAAATATAAAAGGAACGCTATTAATATATATTGTTCAGGGCTACATTGAGGTGCAAGCTTTAAACAGTGAGCTGAAGGGATACATGTTATATTCATCATTACAGTTACTTTTGGAAAGAAGAATTTGACTAGGAACCAAATTTTCTCTCTAATGGTTTTTCTCTTTTATTTGAAAACAAACAAACAAACCTTAAAAGGACTTCCCTGGTAGGCCAGGGGTTAAGACTGTGTGCTTTCAATGCAGGGGGTGCAGGTTTGATCCCTGGTTGAGGAACTAAGATCCCATATGCCTTGGAGGATGGCCAAAAAATTTAAAAAAGAAAGAAAAAAAACCTTAAAGCCTTAAGGGAAAATGTTAATAACTAAGTAGTGATTGGGGTATAAGAACATTATTCCATATTACAAAAAATTTTTTCTCAGAAAACAAAAATATT
Organism: Oreotragus oreotragus; assembly: GCA_006410675.1. Lineage (NCBI taxonomy): Eukaryota > Metazoa > Chordata > Mammalia > Artiodactyla > Bovidae > Oreotragus > Oreotragus oreotragus. The sequence goes on along the minus strand of SJYX01013520.1, from coordinate 614,234 downwards.
GCTTATGAGCCTGATTTTGGATATATGTATGTGTTGTGTTTTTCTAACTTAACTAACTTGTGTTTTTCTAGATGAGGAGACATTGGTGAATAACCTCAGCTGTCATCCTTCAGGAATATTGCAGGCAATAGAAGTTAATCCCTGCCACAGCATCTAAATTTCAACAACTTGCTGAGGCTCTTAAATACCTTAAAACCCTTTGACCCCTTGACAGAAGCTGTGTGCTGTTGATCCGTGGGTGCAGAGTTGCACAACTGGTATGCAGTTTCACCAGTGTTACGGCCCTGAGGTTGAGTCTGCACAACTGCAGCATATCCAGAGGTTGACTTCTTTCGACCTCCAGAATAGCTAACTTAAAAATGCATGGCAGAGAGACCAGGGAGACTTGTTAAAATATATAAATACAGCGTTCTCTTTGCAGAAAGATATGTGCATATGTGGCTATGTGTGTGTAAAAGCTGCTGAAACCCTAAAAAAAACAAGCACAGCTTCTCAGGCGCTCTCAGTTTGCATCCTGAAGTGTAATGTCAATAAGTCAGATGGTTCTGGGAAACCTGAGACTTAGGAGGCTCAGCTCCTGCCAGTGTAAATGCCAGCACCCTAGTCCCCGGGATCAGCTTCCCTCAGCCTGGAGCAGGGAATTCAGAGAAGCCCGTTTAGCCTTGCAGGACCGTGAAGTCAGTCGCCCCACCTACCCCAGGGACCACATGGTGTCCGGCCTGTTTCGCATCCAACCTCTGTCTCCTCTTGCTGGAAGGCCTCAGGGTTTCACCCAACATTCTTGAAGGGACAGAGCCTTCCTATTCAGGGCCCATACAGCCCCTTTTTGCCTCTTGACCTCAGGCTGGGACTAAGATGGCTTTTTAAACTAAAGCTTTCTTAATCATTTTGGTATTTGGATTTTTTTCATTTGACTTCTAGCTTTCAAAGGAAAAAAAAAATAGAGGGAATGTAACTGAAAAATAGTTCTGCAAATATTTCAAATTTGCAGAAATTTGCAACTTTTCCAGTGGATGCAAAAGTCTGTTAAGTGGAGTGGGGGTGGGGGTGACAAGCTGCCAGCACCCTGGAGCTCATAGCTTCCCGTCAGCAGCATTCACACTGGCAGCGCTGTGGCTAAAACCCTAGAGAATGCATCAGACATTAGAGGAAACATAATCTCTCCCAAAGACCCAAAGTCAGATGGAGCCTTAAATATTTTATAGGAAAACATTTGCCAAAAAATGTGACTTGGCGGTAAATTACAAGATGGTACTCATTAAGGTTACTTGCTGACAGAGACAGCTGAAATGATAATCCACGATGCAAATTATTTTGGAGCCATGAAAAAAAAATCTGTCAATAGTTTATATATTCTTGTTCTTTCATTTTGCCAAGATGAAATGTTTTGGGATTGGCTAAGTAAAGCCCCATTAGCTCAACTCTGAAATCCAGAGAAGTGGAGTGATTTGAGAGAGTGCATGCAGAGCCCCCGCCCTGCTTATGTGCAAGGAAGAACAGCCTCCCCGCCCCTGCAGTTAACAGTTCTTCTTAAAAACCCCACCTCTGCAGACGGGGACGGAGCTTTAAGAATTCCTTGCCTGTAGACTAAACGTGGTTCCAGAGCCTCCCCTCGAACCTCCGGCAGGAAGTGCACTTCAGAAAAACCACCCGGCACTCTGGTGCCAGCTGTCTGGGGAAAACATTGCTTCCCCACAAGCACTCAGCCGGAAGTGTTAGGATCCAGATGGTGTTTGTAACTGTGCGCCCCTACCCCGGAGAGTATCTGAGTGCCTCTGCTGCCCTTGGTGCCTTCTCTGGCCTCTCGGCTCCTCTCTCTCTCTCTCGGATGCCATGGCAGGTGGCGGCGGCTCTGACTGACAGCAGTGTAATGTCACCTGCAGGACTTATGAAAACACAGACCATTAGGCCTCATCCCCAGAGTTTCTGATTTTGTGGGTCTGGAGTCAGTCAGTTCAGTCGCTCCGTCTTGTCCGACTCTTTGCAACCCCATGGACTGCAGCACACCAGGCTTTCCTGTCCATCACCAACTCCTGGAGCTTACTCAGATTCATGTCCATTGAGCTGGTGATGCCATCCAACCATCTCATCCTCTGTTGTCCCCTTCTCTTCCCACCTTCAATCTTTCCCAGCATCAGGTTCTTTTCCAGTGAGTCAGTTCTTCACATCAGGTGGCCATAGAATTGGAGCTTCAGCTTCAGTATCAGTCCTTCCAATGAATATTCAGGACTGGTCTCCTTTAGGATGGACTGGTTGGATCTCCTTGCAGTCCAAGAGACTCTCAAGAGTCTTCTCCAATGTCACAGTTCAAAAGCATTAATTCTTTGGGTCTGGGGTGGGATCCCAAGAATTGGCATTTCTAAGTTCCCAGGTGATACTGATGCAGCTGGTCCTAGGACCACACTTTGAGAACCACTGGTCTGTGCTTTAATCTAAGGTGCCCACCTTCCCCAGCTTGGGCTCAATCCCAGAATGTAGCGCTCAGTACAACCCTACGCAGACATCTTGGTTGGGAGAGGGCTGGTGCAGATAATTAGCCAGACACAGTGTCCAAAGTTACGTATAGAACAGCCCTTCTCATTAAGAAAAATGTGTTTATCAACTTGGCTGCCTTAGGCCTCAGTTGTGGTGTGCCAGACGTTTCTTCGTGGTGTGAAGTCTCTCTAGTTGTGCCACGCGGGCTTAGTTGCCCTACAGCCTGTGGGATCTTAGTTTCCCAGTGAGGGAACAAACTCACATCCCCTGCACTGCCAGGCAGATTCTTAACTACTGGGCCAATAGGGAAGTCCCCCTTCTCGTTTCATGGTCAGTGAAGATGCTGATCTATTCTAGAGGCCACTACGGGGCGGAGCTTCTGGAGTCAGTCCTCTCCTCACCTTCCACCAGCTTGCCCTTCTTTGGGTACTTGCACTAAAGAGGGCCTGACAGCGACCCTCAGGCTCCCAGGTGGCCGCTCCCTCCCTGTGGAAGCAAAGCCTTTTCCTCTGGACATCCTGCCCCCAACACCCCCAGCCTCTCTCTCGGTTCCTTTCTTCTGCTGGGCTGTGATTCTTCATTTCCACCTTGCTATTAAATGGCTTCAGGACCTAGGAGTGGAGATAGAAAAGAGGAGAAGCAGCTTTCTGCCTTGTCTGCCCTGCAGGATGAATTGTGTGTAAGATAATCAGAACTTTTATACAGCTTGATGAACAGTGCCGTGGCTGTGCCCTGTGGTATTATGCTGGAAGAGTCTCCCTCTGTTATCCCGGTCTGAACTGTATCCAGTCCCAGGGTGCAGGACCTGGAAGGGGGAGGGGCAGGCTTGCTACTGCGCAAGAATGGGTCACTGTGCTGCTCTCCTTCCTGGTAACTCTGCCTTATGTGTCAAAGTGTAGGTTTGACACTAAGAATCTCTGCTCTTAGTAGCGGAGATGTTTTCAGACAGGGATTCTTTTTTTAAAATATAAATTTATTTATTTTAATTGGAGGCTAATTACTTTACAATATTGTACTGGTTTTGCTATACATCAACATGAATCCCAGACAGGGATTCTTGTTGCCCTCAGACCACACCTGGTAGGCAGCAGTTTGCAGTTTACCCTTACCCATGCCAGGAGGTGGCACACACATGGGACATATTAACCCTGATTAATAAATTCCCTAGCAGTGGTTCCCCTACCTGGCTGTCATCAGAATCACCTGTAAGACTTTTTTTTAATATACAGTATTCAAAAAAAATGTGTATAACACAGAAAGCAAGAGTGTCCTTGTTTTCTTAATATATAAAGAGCCCTTACAAACCAATAAGAGAAATATTCATAAACTCAATAAAAAGGAAAGGACATATGGTATGTATAGGCAGTTCATATACAAACAAAAATTCTAAATTCTTTTATACATATGCAAAGACAGTTGATGTCATTCATAATTAAAGTCATGAAATTTAAACATTTGAAGACTGAGGTATCACTTTTCATCTATCAGATTGGTAAAAAATAAAGTTTAACAATACACTTTATTGTCAATAGTGTGGAGAAAAGATATTCTTATACAGTGTTGGTGGGAGTGTATGTTGCTATAACCTTTTTGAATTGCAGTTTGTCAATATCTATCAAAATGTTACAGGCATATACCTTTGACTCAGTGATTTCACTGCTCTGAGTTTAGCATAGTGATGTTTTAAAACATGTATTGAAAAGTATATATGGGAATTAAACATGTATTAAAAAAGCATATATAGCATTGCTTGTAATGGCAAAACTCAGGACACCCTAAATGTTTGTCAGTAAACAGTGGGTAAATAAGTTTTGTCACGGCAACCCACTGAAGCTCCCTGCTACTTTGAAAAGGATGATGTTAATCTGTGTTCGTGTGACAATCTCCAAGATATGTTAAGTGAAAACAGCAAGGGGCAAGAACGTGATAGTGTACTCTCATTTCTGTAAAAACATGGGTGATATATATGTATGTACTTACATGCATATGCAGAAATGTGTGCAGCTTATTTTTTAAAGAATTTGTAAGAAACTGATGATAGGTTGCCTTTGGGCAGGCAGGCAAAGACTCTCCCTTTTAATATATATTTAATATATATCCCCTTTGCATTGTTGGAGTTTATTTTTGCTGTGGGTATGTTCTACTTCATATAATTTAAAAAAAAAAAATCTTGGACTCCCTTCCTGGACCAACTGGATTTGCTTCTCCAAGGTTGGGAGGCAGAAATTTATGTTTTAGAAAAGAACTCTACCTGAAGAAATGCCTGTGTGTAGTCTGGGATAGGGAATATACAAGAGGGGCTTGGAGCATCTTGTTTTGTCTAAAAGCAGCGAGCAAAGTGGGGTGTGTCAGAGGAACCCCGGAGCCAGCCTGGAAAAGCTTCCAATGGCCAAAGCTGGAAAGCTCGAGCAATAAATAAATAGCATAGTGTTGGCTTGTAACTCAGAGTGTAAATATCCCTGAGTCCACTTTGGTATGCATAAATGATTAAATAAATAAATGGGGAAAGAGAAACCCATCTCCCTTGCAGAATAATTCCAGGAATTCCAAATTATTTATGTAGATAGTCTCCACTCCAGGAAGTGAAGCTTAATTTCCACCTCTTCCTTGACTGTGTGTTGGGCTCAGGGAGCGATTTACAGTGAAGAAAACTGGTCAACACTACCTCCAGGCCGAGTAACCAAGATTAGCATCAATAGTGATAAATCTTGTTGAGAATATCTACCTTTGGTAAGAATGGTACTTCGTCTCTGTGGTATCGTTCCCTAAAACCCATAACCATGAGAAAAACAGCACACAAACCCAAATTGAAGAGAATACCCAGCCTCTGCTATTCAAAGCTATCAAGGTCATAAAAAAAATAAACCAAGGAAACTCTAAGAAACTGACAAAGACTGCTGCTGCTGCTGAGTCGCTTCGTGTCTGACTCTGTGCAACCCCAGAGATGGCAGCCCACCAGGCTCCGCCGTTGGCAAGAGCACTGGAGTGGCTTGCCACTGCCTTCTCCAATGCATGGAAGGGAAAAGTGAAAGTGAAGTTGCTCAGTCGTGTCCGACTCCTAGCGACCCCATGGACTGCAGCCCACCAGACTCCTCCGTCCATGGGATTTGCCAGGCAAGAGTACTGGAGTGGGGTGCCATTGCCCTCTCCCTGACAAAGACTACAGGAGACGAAAGAGTCATGATGATTAAGTATAATGTGGTATCCTGGATAGGATCCTGCAACAGGAAAAGGATATTAGTGGAGAAACTAGTGAAACCCAAATAGGTATAGAGTTAATAATTAAAAACAATAAGAGCCTGACTCCAGGCTGCCATTAGGTACTTGAGAGTCCCTTCAGTTGAGGAACAAGAGACTTTATTGACCTCTCTCCCCTTCCCTCTCTCTTTCCTCTCCTTAACTCTTCCTATCCTTCCCTGTTTTTCTAGTCCCCCGGTCCTGGATGCTGGAATCTGGTCAAAGGGCCCTCAGCCTGAGCTGAGGATTGGAGACTGATCACCTCCTTTAGGTAGAGAACTCGAATTCTGGTTCTGGTCTGGTCTGATTTCTGATAGGGCCGAGTTCCAGTCCTCCCTTCTCTGGAGGCCCAGGGAAAAGTCCCATAACACCTGGGTATCTGTAGGTGGCAGGAGACGTCTGTAAGGCCATCCCTTTCATCCCCCCAGCCTCTCCCGCCTCCTCCCCCTTCTTCTTTCAACCTGGCTTCCTTTCCTCCCTTGATTCTTGTATTTAAGGGCTTCCCTGGTGGTGCAGAGGTTAAAGCGTCTGCCTGCAATGCGGGAGACCTGGGTTCAATCCCTGGGTTGGGAAGATCCCCTGGAGAAGGAAATGGCAACCCACTCCAGTATTCTTGCCTGGAGAATCCCATGGACAGAGGAGCTTGGTGGACTACAGTCCACAGGTCGCAAAGAGTCGGACACGACTGAGCGACTTTACTTTCACTTTCAGTTGAATGGAAGTGGCTTCCCTGGTGGCTCAGACGGTAAAGAATTTGTCTGCAGTACTGGAGACCGGGGTATGATCGCTGGGTGGGGAGGATCCCCTGAAGAAGGAAACGGCAATCCACTGCAGTATTCTTGCCTGGAGAATTCCATGGACAGAGAAGCCTGGTGGGCTGCAGTCCATGGGGTCGCAAAGAGTTGAGCACGACTGAGTGGCTAACACTTTCATTTTCAGTCGAATGGACTTTTCCACTTTGGTGTGTAGTAAGAATACCCAGGGAGTGTGCAAGCCCTGTGCACGTGTGCGTGCGTGCTCAGTAGACTCAGTCCTGTCGGCTCTTTGCAACCCCACGGACTGCAGCCCGCCAGGCTGCTCTGTCCATGGGGATTCTCCAGGCAAGGCTTCTGGAGTGGGGTGCCATGCCTTCTCCAATGCATGAAAGTGAAGAGTGAAAGCCATGCCCTCCTCCAGGGGATCCTCCCGACCCAGGGATCAAACCTGCGTCTCTTGTCTCCTGCATTGGCTGCTGCCGCTGCTGAGTCGCTTCAGTTGTGTCCGACTCTGTGCGACCCCAGAGATGGCAGCCCACCAGGCTCCCCGTCCTTGGGATTCTCCAGGCAAGAACACTGGAGTGGAGTGCCATCGCCTTCTCCAATGCATGAAAGTGAAAGTGAAGTCACTCAGTCGTGACTGACTCTTCGCAACCCTATGGACTGCAGCCTACCAGGCTTCTCTGTCCATGGGATTTTCCAGGCAAGAGTACTGGAGTGGGCTGCCATCACCTTCTCCTCCTACATTGGCAGGTGGGTTCTTTACTACTAGCACCGTCTGGGGAACCCTGTAAGCCCTGTAGACACCACCAACTCTGATTCACTAGGTTCATGGTGGGCTTCGGGATATGCATTTTTAAAAGACAAAAGCCACGTTTTTTATTCTTTTTTTTTTTGGTATTTGGAATACTTTTTGATGACATCCTTGGGATTCTTTGCATAGTCCTTTACTTAAACCACCTATCTGCAATCAACCTTTCTATAGGAATTTCCGTCATGAATCTCAGGGAGGTTGATTTTTGTCAGCACAGAGGGCCTCCACCAATGACGTAAACAGACTCATCACAATTGGATGTAAGCACTCAAAAATGGGCTTGGCACTAAGAGATGGGCAGCTTCACAAATGCCATGTGCTAGGTCATCGTGGAAGAAGGCAGTCTTCTGTACCTTGTAAAGGAGCAATGCTGTGGTGGTGGGCTATGGAGCCAGATCTTGAATGTGCTTGAGCCCCTGCCTCTGCCCAGGGGATGGCAGGGAAACAGGACATGCATTTTAATTACTTTTAATTTTTATTTTTTGTTGAAGTATAGTTGATTTACAATTTTGTCCTAGGTTTAGGTATACAGCAAAGTGATTCTGTTATATTTTTTCAGATTTTTTTTCCGTTGTAAGTTATTACAAGATATAGAATATAATTCCCTATGCTCTATAGTAAATCCTTCTTGCTTATCTGTTTCATTTATAGCAATTTGTTAATCCCACACTCTTAATTTATCCCTCTTCCCTCCCTTTCCCCTTCAGTAACCTTAAGTTTGTTTTCTATGTCAGTGATTGAATATAGATTCATTTGTATTTTTTTTTAGATTCTATGTATAAGTGATATAGTTTAATGTTTGTTCTTTCTCTTGTTTTACGTAGTGTGATATTCTCTAGATGCATCCATGTTTCTGCAAATGGCAATATTTCATTCTTTTTTGTGACTGAATAATAGTCTATATATGTAAAAATACACACCCCATATGTATATGCCACATCTTCTTAAATCCACTGTCTGTTGATGGGCACTTAAGTTGTTACTGTGTATTGACTATTGTAAATAGTGCTCCTCCGAACACTGGGGTCGGAGAAGGCAATGGCAGCCCACTCCAGTACTCTTGCCTGGAGAATCCCATGGACAGAGGAGCCTGGTAGGCTGCAGTCCATGGGGTCGCTAAGAGTTGGGCACGACTGAGCGACTTCACTTTCGCTTTTCACTTTCATGCATTGGAGAAGGAAATGGCAACCCACTCCAGTGTTCTTGCCTGGAGAATCCCAGAGACAGTGGGCCCTCGTCTATGGGGTCGCACAGAGTCGGACACGACTGAAGTGACTTAGCAGCAGCAGCAGCAGAACACTGGGGTGCATGAATCTTTTCAAATTAGAATTTTCATTTTTTCCAGATAGATGGCCAAGAGTGGAATTGCTCAATCATAAAGTAGTTCTACTTTTAGTTTTTACTTGTTTACTTTTAAACGTTTATTTATTTAGTTTTGGCCATGCCACACTGCTTGCAGGAAAATAGTTGCCCACCCAGGGATCAAACCCATGTCCTCTGAAGTGAAAGAGTAGAGTCCTAACCTCTGGACTGCCAGGGAATTCCCCTATTTTTTAGTTTTTAAAGGAACCTCCATGCTGTTTTCCATAGTGGCTGTACCAGTTTATATTCCCATCAACGGTGTAGGAGGGTTCCCTTTTCTCCACACTCTCTCCAGCATTTATTATTGTAGATGTTTTGATGACAGCTATTCCAATCCGTATAAGCTGATACCTCACTGTGGTTTTGATTTGCATTATGTAATAATTAGCGATGTTGAGCATCTTCTCTTGAGCCTGTTAGTCATTTGTATGTCTTCTTTGGAGAAATATCTATTTCAGTTTTTTGCCCATTTTTTGATTAGGTTGTTTGGGGTTTTTTTATTATTGAGTTATAAGAGCTGTTTGTATATTTTAGATAGCCCCTTGTTGGTTGCATTGTTTGCAAATGTATTTTCCCAGTTTGTAGGTTGATTTTTTCATTTTGTTGATGGTTTTCTTTGCTGTGCAAAATGTTTGATTAGGTCTCATGTGTTTATTTTTGCTTTTATTTCGTTTTGGGAGACTGCTCTAAGAAAATATTGGTAACATTATATCCAAGAATGTTTTGCCTATGTTTTCTTCTAGGAGTTTTATGGTATTATGTTTTATATTTAGGTCTTTAAGCCATTTTGAGTTTATTTTTACATATGGTATGAGAGGATATTCTAATTTTATTGATGTACATGTAGCTGTCCAGCTTTCCCAACACCAATTGTTGACGAGACTATCTTTTTCTCCATTGTATATTCTTGCCTCCTTTGTTATATATCAGTTGATCATGGATGTGTGGGTTTATTTCTGGGCTGGGGATATGCATCTTTTAATAAGTGCTACAAGAATTTTCAAATGCCACAATTCAGACACACTGCACTGAAAACCAAAATCTGATATTCTGTTCATAATTACTATGTCTGTCAATAAGATGTGAGTTCAGTTGGGACAAAATCTTCTGAAAATAGAAAGATCATGAACTTCTATTATATAACATCCCCAGTTTATCTGGGGCTCTCAATGAGTTTCCTAATAGAATCCTTATCACTATTTGACATGTGATAAGTGTGAAATGAACACATACTGAACATGAGGAATTAACAGGAAACTTCCTGACACATCACTCCTTCTGATCATCCTGACCTAGCATAGCTGGAAGAGTTTATTTCCTATGGCACTTAATTCACATTTGTCATATTTTTTTATTTTTCAATACGACTGAAGTGACTTAGCAGCAGCAGCAGCAGAACACTGGGGTGCATGAATCTTTTCAAATTAGAATTTTCATTTTTTCCAGATAGATGGCCAAGAGTGGAATTGCTCAATCATAAAGTAGTTCTACTTTTAGTTTTTACTTGTTTACTTTTAAACGTTTATTTATTTAGTTTTGGCCATGCCACACTGCTTGCAGGAAAATAGTTGCCCACCCAGGGATCAAACCCATGTCCTCTGAAGTGAAAGAGTAGAGTCCTAACCTCTGGACTGCCAGGGAATTCCCCTATTTTTTAGTTTTTAAAGGAACCTCCATGCTGTTTTCCATAGTGGCTGTACCAGTTTATATTCCCATCAACGGTGTAGGAGGGTTCCCTTTTCTCCACACTCTCTCCAGCATTTATTATTGTAGATGTTTTGATGACAGCTATTCCAATCCGTATAAGCTGATACCTCACTGTGGTTTTGATTTGCATTATGTAATAATTAGCGATGTTGAGCATCTTCTCTTGAGCCTGTTAGTCATTTGTATGTCTTCTTTGGAGAAATATCTATTTCAGTTTTTTGCCCATTTTTTGATTAGGTTGTTTGGGTTTTTTTTATTATTGAGTTATAAGAGCTGTTTGTATATTTTAGATAGCCCCTTGTTGGTTGCATTGTTTGCAAATGTATTTTCCCAGTTTGTAGGTTGATTTTTTCATTTTGTTGATGGTTTTCTTTGCTGTGCAAAATGTTTGATTAGGTCTCATGTGTTTATTTTTGCTTTTATTTCGTTTTGGGAGACTGCTCTAAGAAAATATTGGTAACATTATATCCAAGAATGTTTTGCCTATGTTTTCTTCTAGGAGTTTTATGGTATTATGTTTTATATTTAGGTCTTTAAGCCATTTTGAGTTTATTTTTACATATGGTATGAGAGGATATTCTAATTTTATTGATGTACATGTAGCTGTCCAGCTTTCCCAACACCAATTGTTGACGAGACTATCTTTTTCTCCATTGTATATTCTTGCCTCCTTTGTTATATATCAGTTGATCATGGATGTGTGGGTTTATTTCTGGGCTGGGGATATGCATCTTTTAATAAGTGCTACAAGAATTTTCAAATGCCACAATTCAGACACACTGCACTGAAAACCAAAATCTGATATTCTGTTCATAATTACTATGTCTGTCAATAAGATGTGAGTTCAGTTGGGACAAAATCTTCTGAAAATAGAAAGATCATGAACTTCTATTATATAACATCCCCAGTTTATCTGGGGCTCTCAATGAGTTTCCTAATAGAATCCTTATCACTATTTGACATGTGATAAGTGTGAAATGAACACATACTGAACATGAGGAATTAACAGGAAACTTCCTGACACATCACTCCTTCTGATCATCCTGACCTAGCATAGCTGGAAGAGTTTATTTCCTATGGCACTTAATTCACATTTGTCATATTTTTTTATTTTTCAATGCAGGTACAATGTCAACCATGAAATTTGTTTGCAGAATTAGAGCTGATGGATATGTTGTACTTCTTCCAAAGGCATCCTGTGCGCTCTTTCCTTAGGTTCTTTCTGCCCATAGTTTCCTCTCCTTGGAACTGTCTTTTCAAACCAATCCATACCCCTACTTCCCGCCTCTCCCCCAACACCCACCAACACATTCCTAGTTAATTCCTACTCAAGTCTTAGCTTAAAGATCATTTTCTCATGCAGCCTCCCACACTGGTAAGACCTCTCCAACATGCTCCCAGAGCACTTAGTCATTCCAGCAGTACCACCATTACTTAAAAGGAAAACAAGGCCAGAATTTCTTTCTTAGTGCTTTGCTATGGTTTTTTTTTTTTTTTAATCTATTGCTTGCGTTTTCACAATTTCTGGTACTATCCAATAGAACTTTCTGTGATAGTGGAAATGTTCTTTATTTGTGCTTAGGTTTCAGTCCAAGAAATTGTGCCTCTTGACACCAGATAATTCATAGCTTCATAATAATGTTGCTTTTCTATTGTGTAGTCCCTTCTATTTCTATCAATTTGACTAAAAGAGCAGGAAAGACTAGAGGAAACTCTTACACAGAAGGTGATATTAGAGAAAGTCAAGAGCAGTGAAGAGGTGTTTTTCTGCAGGACAACAGAGACAGGTCCTGCGGCAGATGGAATGCCATGGACAAAGTTTCCAAAGCATGAAACAGCAAGACAAAATTCAGGAGGTCTCAAACACAGTTAATCTCTAAGGAGGACATACAGGGAACCCACCACAGACATTTCATATAAGATATGGAAAAAAATTGATTAGAATTTGATCTTGGCAAGTGAAAGGAAAAATTATAAGAAATTTATATTGTTATTTATAAATATTTTTTTTAAGTTAGGTAATAATTGTAAGTCTTCCCTAATTTGGGGAGTAAAAAACAAAGTTCTATCATAAGACTTGGAAATCTACTTTTTAAAAAATGTGTCTGGGAGCACATCTGACAAATAGATTGAAGTCTTTCATTTTTCTCAGCTGCTCCACTTAATCTGTGATTTTCAAATATTTCTCTTTTGAAGATCCATTTTTTTCTCTTTAATTTTTAACTGGTCAAATTCTGTGACTCTTATTTATCAGTGTTTGCCTATGGTTCTGGCATTTCTTCAACATCGTCTCCATGAATTTCATGAAACACTGCATCAAAGTTATTCATATTACAATAATTTTTGTGTCCCAAACTAACCAGGCAGATTTGGATGTTGTTCAGTCACTAAGTTGAGTCCAACTCTTTGCAACCCCGTGAACTGCTGCACGCCAGGTTTCCCTGTCCTTCACCGTTCCCTGGAGCTTGCTCAAACTCATGCCCATTGAATTGGTGATGCCATCCAACCATCTCATCCTCTGTCGTCCCCTTCTCCTCCTGCCTTCAATCTTTCCCAACATCAGAGTCTTTCCCAGTCATTATTTGGATCATGATTACCAGCTTAAGAAGAACCTCCTACAGTTCAGTATAGCTGATGTGTTGGGTATGGGGTAAGGAGCAGTGGGGAAACTCTGACGTTTACCAGCTTCAGCAAGTAATTCTGACTTTCTGACTTCCAGATTTCTCATTTACCTTGATTCAGCTGTTGAAAGAGTTCAGTAAGACTGCACAAGTGGAAACACCAAGCATTGTGCCAGGAACATGACCATCCCTCAGTCAGTATTCATGGTCTTCTTCTGCAATGCTTTGGATATCCCATATTGTATTTGATTGATTGATTGATTTGTGCACTGATCAGATTTCTGTCTTGTCGCTCTTGCCAGATGCACTCAAAACCTGATAGATGAACTTGTGTACTGCAGAGGGACAATGCAAGGAAACATTTGTCAATTTTTAAGACAGGGGTTCCCAAGAAGCTAGCTTTGTAGTGCATAGAGAGATAAAGCAGAACAGGAATTTGAGATGCGACATATGCTGAAAATGACATTGCTGAGACTAAGCAGAGTTCACATTTGCAAAATATGCAAAGATTCTTATTCCAGGGCCAAGGGATTCTGGAATCTAGCCCTTCCTATGTGTCACTCATTCTAGAGGAATAAATAAATTAGGCAGGGAAACAGAAGAATCAGCATGCTTCACTGCAGTCTTAAAATTGAATTTATAAATAAAAATTAGAAGATGGAGCACATCCTGGGAATTATTGACAGATGTGAGACTCTCCTGACAGCTAATCTGAAATGCAATTTTTCTGTCTGTTGTTCTTAAAATAATTTTTCAGTTCATATTTTAATGTATTTGTTTTAGAATGTTTTATTTCCCTCAAGAACAAAGGGATTCTTTGGAAAGAATTATGTGCAAAAATTAGCCGAGTGGTTTGCAACCATTTACTCTGAAAATGTATATGCGGTGGTGGTGGTCTAAAGTATGATCTTCACTTTATCATATAATTCCCATTCTTTGGAAATACCTCAAAGACTAAATCTCAAGAGACAGTTAAGGAGCAAGGCTCTGATTTTCTAATGAGAAACTAAAAATAATAAGGAGATTTGTTATCAGATTGTAATAAAAAACTCATGAATAAAGAAACAAATTCGAGATTTTAATCTTTGTGTTCCATGATCCAACCACATAATAATAGTATCTTAAGAGAAATTTATCATGATTTCTTTGAGGTAATGTTTGTAGCTATTTTCCTGGTGTGGATTAATTTCATGGAAATAAATCCCAAGGATGAATGATCTTGTCTACAGGAGAAAAATGCTGATGGGCTGTGTCTTAATCATACACATCCTTCTTCAGAAATGTTTAACCAAGAATTGTGCATGTAAGCATTAAAAGATGATTTAGGTAAGCGATTGATTTAAGAGAATTTGTTTTGCAAGAGCAAGACGAGATCTTAACAACAGCACACAGAGAAAATCTAAGCTTCCCAGCACAAATGTCAGAAAGCTTCTCCTTATCCTCTGTTACTTGCCATTTCTAATTTCCTCACAGAAGAGTGTTCTTTTAATTTCCTTATTATATAAATAAACTTTAATAAGTCAGGACTAGAAAGCTCAACAACCCAATAGCAGACATGAATAGGCAGTTCATAAAGAAACACGTTGGGTTGGCCAAAAATGTTCGTTCAGGTTTTCCATAACATCTTATAAATATGAAAAATACTTTAATAAGGCAATTATTAAGTCAAATTAAAAATAGAAAGTTATATAAGAAATGCAGTCTTAGTTCCCAACTTGGCTCAGCAACAAATAATATTTATGTAGAGATAATAACCTAAATGCTGAACCTAATATACCTGTAAGTAGCTTATTGAACAAGAGGGACTTGGAAGGTTCCAGCTGCAAGACTCTGTTATCTCACTTTTTCAGCCCCGTGGCTGAACTTTCAGATGGCATCTATCATGTTTCTAAGTACTTTGAGGTTATTCATGAATAGTCTCCATTTTTTCCAGGTTATCCAAAGTCCAGTGTCATCTAATATCAGAACACCACGCTCTCATCCAGTTTCTGCTTCTCCTGTCCCACAGCTTGGGCCTGTCGCAGGCTTGAACGTCTACCGTGGGCAAGAAGTATGGGCAGGGTTGCCAACTAAAATACGGAACGCCCAGCTAAATGTGAATTCCAGAAAACAACAAATGCTTTTAGTAGAATTACATCCCCAATATTGCATAGGATGTACTTAGACTAAAAAAAGCATTCATTGTTTATCTAAAATTCAAATTTAACTGGGCATCCTGTACTTTTATTTGCTAAATCTGGCAACCTCAAGTAGAAGGTCAACATCACTTTATTCTATCTTGCTCACTGATGCTGCCTCTGGCTCCTCTGGGGTTAGATGAAGACACAGAAAGGGTAGAATGAAGGGGAAGAAGAGCTCTTGGCCTGCAGAGTGGTCTTCTGCCACGAATACGCTCTTTGTACGTCAATATGCCCGAGGTCATGTATGGATGTGAAAGTTGGACTGTTAACCTCAAGTAGAAGGTCAACATCACTTTATTCCATCTTGCTCACTGATGCTGCCTCTGGGTCCTCTGGGGTTAGATGAAGACACAGAAAGGGTAGAATGAAGGGGAAGAAGAGCTCTTGGCCTGCAGAGTGGTCTTCTGCCACGAATACGCTCTTTGTACGTCAATATGCCCGAGGTCATGTATGGATGTGAAAGTTGGACTGTGAAGAAGGCAGAAGAATTGATGCTTTTGAACTGTGGTGTTGGAGAAGACTCTTGAGAGTCCCTTGGACTGCAAGGAGATCCAACCAGTCCATTCTGAAGGAGATCAGCCCTGGGATTTCCTTGGAAGGAATGATGCTAAGGCTGAAACTCCAGTACTTTGGCCACCTCATGCGAAGAGTTGACTCATTGGAAAAGACTGATGCTGGGAGGGATTGGGGGCAGGAGGAGAAGGGGACGACAGAGGATGAGATGGCTGGATGGCGTCACTGACTCGATGGATGTGAGTCTGAGTGAACTCCG
This sequence comes from Oreotragus oreotragus, assembly GCA_006410675.1. Taxonomy (NCBI): domain Eukaryota; kingdom Metazoa; phylum Chordata; class Mammalia; order Artiodactyla; family Bovidae; genus Oreotragus; species Oreotragus oreotragus. The sequence continues at coordinate 598,311 of SJYX01013520.1, read as the reverse complement.
GGAGATGGTGATGGATAGGGAGGCCTGGCGTGCTGCGATTCATGGGGCCGCAAAGAGTCGGACATGACTGAGGGACTGAACTGAACTGATGCCCAAGGTTGGTTCATGGGAGAACCTTCATCACTGGGATGTTTTTGCTATAGTCTCTTTGACCTAGAAGATGCCTCATTTGGCTGACCACTGACAGTTGTCCACTCAGCACCTGGTTTCTGCCTGTCCACTCTGTTGGGGTCAATTTTCATCCCTCCTGATGGTACCGTTGGGTTGAGAACTTTTGAAAACTTACCTATTGACAGCTCTCTTGCACAGAATCTGGTCTGGACCACTGAAAGCCAGATCTCTGTTCCACCAGTCCCTGGAAATGCTGGCCATCCTTGACTCTTTGTCCTGCTACCAGATAGACTGCTCTAACCAGCTTCTGGCTTCGGATTTTTTTTTTTTTTTCCAGGTGTCAGTCAAGTATGTGACTGTTCCTGCAAACAATCAGTCTCTCTGAGGTTCCTTGTGAAGTCCCCCTTACTCAATTCCAGATGAGTAGAAGAAGGTATCCTCTCCTCCAGCACTAGGAATGGGGCAGGAAAAGCAGCGCTCTGCTGACTCTCTCCAAAGCAATGCCCAACAGTTCAGTTTCTTGGTTAATTATTAAGACTGGAGGTAGTTAGTGGTGAAGACTGGAAGAATCACATTGGGGCTACCCCATTTGCAAGCGGTGCGTGGATTTCTAGAATCTCTATTTACAAAGTAAGGGGAGCTTTGTACCTTTTGTTCTCAACTTTGGAGTCTCAACTGAATTTCAGAGACTTAGGAAGTCAGTTTTGACAATGTATGACATAACTAAAAATAATTACATTATGAAGATGAGAGGAAAAGTCTGTGTGCGTATGTTCTCTGTGTGTGTGTGTGTGTGTGTGTGTGTGTGTGTGTGTAGGGTGCAAGGGATTGTCACAGATCCAAATCCTGTTTTATCATAATGGGAAGGCAGAAGAGTGTGTCTGAAACTGATAGATCAAGAAGTAACAGTATAAGCACACTATTTAGAAATATGGAGATAAATACCAGAGAGAAAATCCAAGTAAATAAAAATGCTTGTTTTGGGGGAGTGGGACTGGGGATTTGAAGATAGTGGAGACAAAATACTGCTATTTTCCATTATATGCCTTTAATACTATTTTTAAATTTTTTATTTTGTTTTAATTTTTTGGCCTGTCTAGTGTGTGATGTCTTAGTTCCCCCCATAGATCAAAGCTGCCTTCCCTGCATTTGGATGCAGCAAAAGCAGTCTTTAGAGGGAAGTTTGTGGCGATAAAGTATTTCAACTAAAAATGAAAGAAATAGGAATGTCCTTTCACTAATGCCATCTCACCAGGTTAGAGGGCCGACTTGGGTAATATACTGTGGAAATGTGTAAGCAATCTGTTTGGGAGGAAATGATCTAAGCGATGGTTCCCAGACATCTTCTTTAAGAAAGACAATGGCTTTGAAAGACCATTTTGGTGGCTGTGTAACTTTGGATATAACTTTTAGATAGTAGAATATTATGTAGGAATTACACTTTACTCTTTCATGTAGAATTTATGATCATGAGAAATACACTTATAAAATGTTAAGAGAACTTGTGTGGATAGATATTTAGCTCTCTTTAAAAAGAATGCTGTATAGAAAAAGCTAGAAAGAAATACACCTAAATATTAACCGTGATTATTTTGAGTGAGAATGAAAGAATTACGGATGATTTTTATTTTCTTTTCTTGCACTCAAGTTCAAATATGGAATTTAAAACATTTCTTAAAATGTTCTAGAAGTGTTTCTAGTGAGCTGGATCCACTCCTACATTGACTGAACTGTCTGCCCCAAAGAGATTCCAAGATGAGAGTGTGTACCCCAGAGGTTTCTCTCCTTCAGAATTAGCCTGGGAACCTGTCTTCACTTGGATAGGCACTCCTACCCTTAAACTACCATTTTCCTGACTTGATCCCCCCAGAGATTTTGTGAAAGGAGAGCCAGAGGTAGGAGGGTGATCTGCAGGGTAACGGCTGTTGTCCTCATAACTCTGACAGGTGTATTCTCTTTCCGTTGGCCACAGGATGTCACCTTGCCCTGCAGGCCTAGCCTCAGGCTGACCAACAGCAGCCACCACTCAAAGGTACTCGCATTGCTCACTGTGTAACTCAAGGGTGTCACTCACAGGGATTGATGTGAGTCGTGTCTCCTGGCGAGGGGTGTGGGGAGTCCTTATCAGAAGGCTTATCTGGTTTCCTGGAGATGTTTGGACTTCCTCCCTCCCTGGCCCGTCACTCATCAGCAGACTGCTACAATAACAATCCAGTGATGGTGCTCAGCTCAGCTTCCCCACTGAGGTTACGTGTCTGTGTGTTGGGCTTCCCTTGTGCCAGCTGGCACATGACTCAGACATCATTCAACTATCCTCAGCTCAAAGCCCGGCTAATTCTCCAGAGGGCTGGGGGATGGGGGGGGCAGGTCAGGCCTTCAGGTCTGAGTCAGTGGCCAGCAGTACTTTTTGGCTTACATTTTAGAAAAGATTTTTGATTTTTGTGGCCTTCAGAGGGAAGACTATATTAAACATCAGACGAAAATAAAGCCTGCTATGAAGTAAGGTAAGAGTCCTTCAGGGACTGCTAACACCCTGATCTTGAGTCCTTTCTTCTGATTGGGCTGAAAGACTCCCCTCAGCCCTGATTATTCTATTAACCAGAGACTGACGTAGCACTTAGATGTCTACAAAGGGCTGCTGACGTCCAGGCCTTGGAATGGAATGGAAAAAGTAAATTACAGAAAAGTAATTACGTGCTTGATCCCATTTATGTAATGATACCCGTAAATCAGTATGATCCTAAAGATATAAAGAGATATTTAGAAGACGTTCACTTAAAAATGATCAGCGGTTATCTCTAGGTAGTAGAATTTGGGGGTGGTTTTTTAGTGGGGTGTTTTTTTTTTAACTTTTTAAATTGTAAATCTGTCTTAGAAGAATTTTGTTAACCATAAGCATGCGTGATTTTTATAGACTAAAACCAGCAAAACCATTTTTCTAAAGAAAATGTCTCTTTTTATGTCTTTTACACATATGTCTCTTTTTTAAAAAATAATTTAATTAGTTTATTTATTTTTGGCTATACTGGTGAAATGAAATTATTTATTTTTGCCCATGTTGCTGCGTGGGCTTTCTCTAGTTGCAGTGAGTGGGGCCCACTCTCTAGCTGCGACGAGAGCTTCTCATTGTGGTGGCTTCTCTTGTTGAGGAGCACAGATTCTAGGGTGTGCAGGCTTCAGTGGTTGCAGCTCCTGGGCTCTAGAGCGCAGGCTCAACAATTGTGGTGCATTTAGTTGCTCTGTGGCATGTGGGATCTTCCCGGGCCGGGGATCAAACCCATGTCTCCTGCATGGGCCGGTGAATTCTTTACTTCTGTACCACTGGGGTCACCCATATACGTCTCTTTTGGCATGAGTATAACCTGGGACAATTTAGCTAACTTCTCTGTTCCTCAGTTTCCTCTGTTATAATATGGAGATAATAATAGCTCCTACCTCATAAGACTGTAAGGATGGAATGTGTTAATATACCAAAGTACTTAGAAAAGTGTTCAAAACATTGAAGTGCTCAGTGTTATTATTTTGGTGGTAGTGGTGGTTGATGTTACTTTTTTTTTTTCTTTTCTATTATTATAACTTCACATCGTGCAATAAGGTCAGCAGGACAGGAAATACTCAGAAGCAAAAAGCCAACTTATTTCTGCAGGGTTACGAGATAGATGAGTGATAGCTGAAAAGAAAGACGTTGTTGCGTTGACCTGTTTCCATGGAGAGCCAAATGGTTTGGACAACTGATGATCAGTTTGCTAGTAATTCTTCAGTCAGGTAACTTTCTAGGAGACAACTTTCCAGGAAAAAAATGCAGTGATTTTTGGACTGATGAACTTCAAAGAAATGTATGAAGGTTATAATGAGACAGGAACTTCTGTATGAAATTCCTTTGCAACATAGGCTCCCTGCAGCTACTCAGTCCATTTCATCAACACAGAACCTTCAGAAAGAAGGAGGGATGATGAGGTGATGCTATAGTAACCTCTTGGGTTTTTATTTGCCAGGGGGTGGGGGGAGGGTGGTGCAGTGGTGTCTGCCTGGCATGTGTATGTTATGAGAGGGCGGAAAGTTATGCTTTGTAAGTGTGCACGGGTCAGGGCACCATGCTCCCTAACCCTGAAATACTTGCTCTGAAGCTCTCCCTAAGTCGGTTCCTGGCTCAGATGCCTCTAGCTCTAGCCTTCTCGTGATGGAAGCACCTAGACTTGAATCCCTCATCCAGGCTCTTTTTTCTGATGACAACTGATAGAGGGTGTGGCAGCAAAGGTATGTCATCATTCAAGCTGATCTGAACCGGGAACCCAGGAGGAGGGCCAGTGTGTGTATCCTTATCATTGACAAACAAAGCCGCCTGCCCATTAAGAAGGTACCACCACAAAAACCCACTCATTATCATTCCACTTAGAGAATTCTGTGCTTGAAATTCCACAATAAATGTAAACACTTTCACTAGCCATGTCATGGCTGAAAACACATTCTTGTGAGCAGCATAAGTAGATAATGTTTATGAATGCAGTCACAAGAAGGGCGTTCGTTCCTGTTTTGGGTACAAGAATTACTTTGTCACACCGTGACAAAAGTAAGACATCAGAACCCCTGGTAGAAAACAGACAAATGCAGACTCTTCAAAGGGGGATAAAACATTATCTGTGTATATATGTATTAATTCTTATAAAACAGACTAAATAACACATATTTTAAAATAATAACACGTAGCTTAGTGACTTGCATGCTATATTATTTTGTTTATTTACATCATACTGAGGATAGAAGTGGTTACTAAGAAAATAATTTGGAACCTGGTCTAATATAGACCATGGGAAAAAGCCCCAGGCCTCTACTCCCTTAGCAGTACAGAAATTATTTTGACCTTGAAGGGTTTTAGAGCAGTTATACCAATGACCACCTGGGTCAATAAAAGAAAAAAAATCTATTGGTTTGATCCATATAGCTTCTTGGAGTAGGTTCCAAGATAAACAATTTGCAGATACTTGCTTGTCAGTGTTGCTGCTGCTGCTAAGTCACTTCGGTCGTGTCCGACTCTGTATGACCCCATAGATGGCAACCCACCAGGCTCCCCCCATCCCTGGGATTCTCCAGGCAAGAACGTTGAAATGGGTTGCCATTTCCTTGTCCAGTGCATGAAAGTGAAAAGTGAAAGTGAGGTTGCTCAGTCGTGCTGGACCCTCAGCGACCCCATGGACCGCAGCCCATCCATGGGATTTTCCAGGCAAGAGTACTGCAGAGGGGTGCCGTTGCCTTCTCTGTGTTAGTAGGCTTGTATTTAACTTATATGCAGAGTACATCATGAGAAATGCTGGGCTGGAAGAAGCACAAGCTGGAATCAAGATTGCCGGGAAAAATATCAATAACTTCAGATATGCAGATGACACCACCCTTATGGCAGAAAGTGAAGAGGAACTAAAAAGCCTCCTGATGAAAGTGAAAGTAGAGAGTGAAAAAGTTGGCTTAAAGCTCAACATTCAGAAAACGAAGATCATGGCATCTGGTCCCATCACTTCATGGGAAATAGATGGGGAAACAGTGTCAGACTTTATTTTTTGGGCTCCAAAATCACTGCAGATGGTGATTGCAGCCATGAAATTAAAAGACGCTTACTTCTTGGAAGAAAAGTTATGACCAACCTACATAGTATATTCAAAAGCAGAGACATTACTTTGCCGACTAAGGTCCGTCTAGTCGAGGCTATGGTCTTTCCTGTGGTCATGTATGGATGTGAGAGTTGGACTGTGAAGAAAGCTGAGTGCTGAAGAATTGATGCTTTTGAACTGTGGTGTTGGAGAAGACTCTTGAGAGTCCCTTGGACTGTGAGGAGATCCAACCAGTCCATTCTGAAGGAGATCAACCCTGGGATTTCTTTGGAAGGAATGATGCTAAAGCTGAAACTCCAGTACTTTGGCCACCTCATGTGAAGAATTGACTCATCGGAAAAGACTGTGATGCTGGGAGGAATTGGGGGCAGGAGGAGAAGGGGACGACAGAGGATGAGATGGCTTGATGGCGTCACTGACTCGATGGACGTGAGTCTGAGTGAACTCCGGGAGTTGGTGATGGAATGAGAGGCCTGGCGTGCTGCGATTCATGGGGTCGCAAAGAGTCAGACATGACTGAGAGACTAAACTGAACTGAACTGAAGCTGAATCCCACAAGTTTGAGTAAGATGGTCCTCTGAGAGCTAAACTATAATATCAAAACATAATGAACTGAAGTAGAAATATTCAAAATCACCTTAAAGAAAGAATGCTACCCAGACAGAGTTTTACTATCATAGAAAAAGCATGAAGGGAAGTGTGTATCCAGCCAAAGGGTGCTGCCTAGGGGATCAGAAATCTTAGACCACAATTTTTGAATCATGCCTTTTTTTTTTCCTTTGGTCTGTAAAGGACATTCCCCAGGAGGGGTAGAAGCAGAGGACTGTCACCAAGTGACTATAAATGTTCAGATCCCTAGGTTAGAACCTTCCTAATGTGAGCAGGCTGTATTGTGCTGCTGCTGCTGCTAAGTCGCTTCAGTCGTGTCCGACTCTGTGCGACCCCATAGACAGCAGCCCACCAGGCTCCCCCATCCCTGGGAGTATTGTGCTAGGTGTGCCTAATACCTTGAAATACTCTAATAATCCCAGTCCTCTTGTTCTGATTCCATGTTTATAATCTCTTGCTTACTCTGGCTTCTCAGGTCAGTGTTCCTACAGAGAAATTTTGTATGAAGAATATGAATGTCATNAGTCTGAGTGAACTCCGGGAGCTGGTGATGGACAGGGAGGCCTGGCGTGTTGTGATTCATGGGGTCGCAAAGAGTCGGACACGACTGAGCAACTGAACTGAACTGAACACCCTTAAAAGCCAGATGTTTTAAGACAAACACAATTTCTAATTCTTAATGGATCAAGACTTAACGAACTTACCCACAGAGGTGCATTCAACAGAAGTCCCTGCAGACAGGAAGAAAGGCCTGAAGTTGAGCTCCTTTGTAAAACCCTGGATCGTTGTGTGACCTGACAGGGACAGAAAAATTCCTGCCTGCTCCCGAGAAGGGGGAGAAGAGTGTGGGATATAGCCAGGTGGCACCTCTTGGGTAGGAGAAATCATCTGCCTGACAGTTCTGGGGGGACAGTCTGGCCAGGAATTGGATGGCACTATAAGTAGACCTCCAAGGTTGTACAGGCTGGTGGGGGCTGGGGTGGAGCTGACTCAGCAGCAGAGCCCCTGCCCTTGGTGGCTTCCTAAATGGCATGCAGAACAACAGTGAGATGGCAAAGATGGCAGAGCAAGACCCTCCGTCATGGTATTTTCTTAAAGATGAGAGATTGTGTTGGGACTGATGGATATTAGTTTTACTAAATCAGTTTTCCAGATTTTTATTGAAATTGTGCTTCAAAGATAAATAGCAAAAAATACAGAGGACAGGATACATGAGATTCAGCCAGTGCAGCAGGAAAAAGGAGTTAAGAGAAAGTTCAAGGTACATCCTAAGAGTGAGGCTCACAGTTTATTTATAAGCTGCAGATCAAGAAGAGGCATCAGTTCAGTTCAGTTCAGTCACTCAGTCGTGTCCGACTCTTTGTGACCCCATGAATCGCAGCATGCCAGGCCTCCCTGTTCATTACTATCTCCCGGAGTTCACTCAGACTCACGTCCGCCGAGTCCATGATGCCATCCAGCCATCTCATCCTCGGTCGTCCCCTTCTCCTCCTGCCCCCAATCCCTCCCAGCATCAGAGTCTTTTCCA
>SJYX01013520.1:569081-581735 GCA_006410675.1 Oreotragus oreotragus | reverse complement strand
TGCATATCTGAGGTTATTGATATTTCTCCTGGCAATCTTGATTCCAGCTTGTACTTCTTCCAACCCAGCATTTCTCATGATGTACTCTGCATATAAGTTAAATAAACAGGGTGACAATATACAGCCTTGACATAGTCCTTTTCCTATTTGGAACCAGTCTGTTGTTCCATGTCCAGTTCTAACTGTTGCTTCCTGACCTGCATACAGATTTCTCAAGAGGCAGGTCAGGTGGTCTGGTAGTCCCATCTCTTTCAGAATTGTCCACAGTTTGTTGTGATCCACACAGTCAAAGGCTTTGGCATAGTCAAGAAAGCAGAAATAGAAGAAAGCAGAAATAGATGTTTTTCTGGAACTCTCTTGCTTTTTTGATGATCCAGCAGATGTTGGCAATTTGCTCTCTGGTTCCTCTGCCTTTTCTAAAACCAGCTTGAACATCAGGAAGTTCACGGTTCAAATTACCAAGCCTCTTCTATGCAGTAAATGCATTATAATCAGCATCAGTATGAGATACAGATACTCTCTTTGTCATCAATCCTCTGATCCTATCTCTTCTAAGAACTTGACAACCCACCCAGTAAAACCAATCAGGACCTTTTGGGCAACATGGACAAAAAAATGTACTTGAAGCTCTTCTGACTGGAAATATTTATTTCCTTTACTTCCTTTCTCTTCAGGGCCATCCCAGAATGGGCTCTAATATCCTGGTGGTGGAACTCTGCCACAGATCTCTCTTCCATATCACCTTGTCGTAGGAAACTTCCCATGAAGCAATATGAGCCCATGAAGTGAGCTGAGGGAGAGACACCAGCTTGGGAGTAACCCTGCTAGAAAAGTGGGCAGTGTTCTTTTTCAGTTTCTTCCTTGAGGATCATCCTAAGGCTGGTCTCTAAATACACCAGCTTCTCCTTGATTGTGTAGTACATTGCTTACACTTTTAGAGCGAGCTCTATCTGAAAATTCCAAGTTTATGACAACAGTCAACTTAGGAAAGAACCTTTGTATTCTATTACAAGTTAGTCGCTAAAGGGATGTTGCCTGTAAGCTTAAATTATATTTAATGGCCCATTTCTAGATATCCTGCTTCCTAGGTAATGAACATTAAGCTAAAAGTACCTTTGTTTAGCTCACGGAAAACATCCTAACCAGGCCCATCTGTAGGCCCAATGACTGTAGGAAGGAAGAAATTAGCACATCCTTTCTTGAGTCTGACTGGAACCAGGAAATGTTTGACTTTAACCCTCCCCCTTTAAGTATAAAAGAAGCCTAAATTCTAACTCAGGCCAGATGTTTCTTTGGGACATGAGTCCACCATCTTTTCAGTCTGCTGGCTTTCTGATTAAAGTTGCTATTCCTTGCCACAACAGCTCATATCTTGATTTGCTGCCCTGTTGTTCAGTGAGCAGTACGAATCTGGGCTCAGTAACAAACTGAGGTTGCTGATCAGCAGATGTGCTATGTTAAGCAGGACTCAGTGACAGGCGAAGAGTCATTTTCCAAAAAAGTAGTTGCACACTTAAGAAGACATGGCTTTCTTCAAAATTCTTGGGAGCCTTCACTGTGACTCTTCTGCTGAGATTTTGCCATAAGCTTAATGAATTATCTTAATCTGCACAGGGCATTTAAACTGCCATACCATTGAACTGGATGAGTCACAGGGACCAAAGGACAGAGCTTTTGCAGTATAGCTGGGACAAGACAAAAGCTTTTCTCCTGCTCTAGGCCTTATTCAAATTAAGTAGAGTTTCAGGTCATCATATAAACTTGTTACCTTGTAAATATAGTGTATGTATAGCTCCCAAAATGTAAAAATCCCACCAAAAATTATATGTACATGAAACTGCAACTTATTTGGGGGATATATAAGAGGATATCCTGTCTTGTACCAGGTTGTCTATCTGCCAAAAACTTCACTGAATTATCAGATCCTTCTAATTTTGTGACACCTACCTCCCATCTATGGAACCTATGTCTAACTTGGGCCTCCAGGCAACTTGCTATTTCATGCTCTTCAGGCTGTATTTTTGTTATCATCAATATGGTGGGCCAGTGAGATCTTGCAGAATGGGAAAAAGTCAAGATCCTTGAGTACTAAATTGTGGCACAGAGCTAAGGAGGTGATATATCCTAGGGCAGATAACAAAGACATACGACTGTCTATTCCAGGGGGTTCTAATGGTTTCTGGCATTTTTTTTTTTTTCTGCTTATGGAGATTTTTTAAAATTACTGGATCAATAGCTGGTTACCAGATACCATTGGCTATATTAATTTAGTCCATTAAAAAGATTATATCTGGAACAGCAGCATCTGTTGGCATCTTCAACTAACTCATGTTATGAAAATTCACTCTTACTTGCTAGAATCAATGTATTTTGCATAGCTAAACTAGAGAATTACACTGGGCACATTAGAATTACCACTCTGCATTTTCTAGCTTTCGATGGTAGCAATAATCTCTATGCTCCTAGGGGTGTAGTATTGCTTCTGACTTACTATTCTGTGCAAAAAGAGAGATAGTCAGGCTCCAGGTGGACTTATTTTTCTTTAGCTCTTACTGTATGAATTGGAAATCTACTGTGATTATTTTTCCAGCTTCTGAAATGTATTCAGACATTATGTTCAGGACCTGGGGAAATAACCATTGTAATGGGCTCTGGGTTACACATACCCAATTGTGAGAGTCTTGGGTGAAGAAAGTTCTGGAAGTATAATGCATTGAATATTTATGTCTGTGTATATCACGGAGGGGATTTTCTCATTGGGGAAAAAACCTAAATACTTCATGAGATATTTGGGGACTTGAAAGAGTTCAAGGAAATCTCAAAAGATATAGGGTAAAAAAAAACAAAACAAAACTGCCAAAAAAGGAAAAATTGTGAGGAGTCAGCAAACAGCAAACACACATGAAAGTAGGATGAAAGTAGGGATTTCTCCAACATCAGGAATTGAACTATCACCACCTCCAAAAACTATGCATTGGCCTAGAGTAAGCTGGGGATGAAAATTCCCTCAACCTAGGTGTCTAGATTAAGCCTGGGAGGCTTGAAGGTGGCCTAAGTGGTCACAGGTTGGTAGCCTATTCTGGATTAAGGCTGAAAGAAAGCAAATCCTTGGTAAAATACCTTCATTGTTGTTGCTTAGTCTTTTGTGATGCCATGGGTGGAAGCCCACCAGGCTCCTCTGTCCATGGGATTTCCCAGTCAAGAATACTGGAGTGTGTTGCCATTTCCTTTTCCAGGGAATCTTCCTGACCAGGGATTGAACCCATGTCCCCTTCCTCAACAGGCAGATTCTTTACTACTGAATCAGCAGGGGAACCCTTCCACTCAATAAGATCAATCAAATATAACCCTACAAACAAAGATTTTACATGAGTGAGACAGCTTAGATAATCCATGATGTATTAGACCCTGCAGACTTTAGACACAGGAACGATAAAATAGACTTCTGTTAAGATGTGGAACATAAAATAATATTCTATAAAATTAAAAAAAAATAGAAGATGGAATAACCTAAATATGCAAGCTCCAAGGCACTGTTTGAAATGTCTGGGCAAGGTGGTGGGGATGAATTGGGAGATTGGAATTGACATATATTCACTTCTATATAGAATAGATAACTAACATGAACTAGTGTATTGCACAGGGAACTCTACTCAATACTCTGTGGTGACATAGAGGTGATATTGTGTATACGTATAGCTGATTCACTTTGCTGTACAGCAGAAACTAACAACATTGTAAAGCAACTGAACTCCAATAAAATACATTTATACATATATCATTCTTTTGTTCTCTGAATCAAAAAGTAAAATGTCTGGGCACATATACAAGATTATGAAACACAATTTTTAGAAGTGAAAAGTGTAATTGTTGAAAAATGAACAGATGGGTTAAGGAACAGATTTAATATAAGGTAAGAGAAATAGTTACTTGGGAGGCAAACCTGAGGAAATTAGCTAGAATGCAACACAGAGAAGTAAAGATTAGGTGTAAAATCTGAAATAAATGTTAATAGATGTGGAAGTTAGAAAGAGAAGGTGTAACACCATGTTACTTGAAGTATAATATATGGAAAATAGCAAGAGCTCCACTTGGAAGACTCAGTAGTGGCCACAGGACTGGAAAAGGTCAGTTTTCATTCCAATCCCAAAGAAAAGCAATGCCAAGGAATGTTCAAATTACTGTACCATTGCACTCATTTCACATGAGAGAAAGATTATGCTTCAATTCCTTCAAGCTAGGCTGGTAAAGCATCTGCCTGCAATGCGGGAGACCTGGGTTCAATCCCTGGGTTGGGAATTTCCCCTGAAGAAGGAAATGGCAACCCAGTCCAGTACTCTTACCTGGAGAATCCCATGGAAGGAGGAGCCTGGTAGGCTACAGTCCATGNTTAGGTCTTTTTCCCACTTTTTGATTGGGTTGTTTATTTTTCTGGCATTGAGTTGTATGAGCTGCTTGTATATTTTGGAAATTAACCCTTTGTCAGTTGTTTCATTTGCTATTATTTTCTCCCATTCTGAGGGTTGTCTTCCCACCACGATGATAGTTTCCTTTGCTGTGCAAAAGCCTGTCTCTTATACACATCTATGAAATTAAAAGATGCTTACTCCTTGGAAGAAAAGTTATGACAACCTAGATAGCATATTCAAAAGCAGAGACATTACTTTGCCAACAAAGATCCGTCTAGTCAAGGCTATGGTTTTTCCAGTGATCATGTATGGATGTGAGAGTTGGACTGTGAAGAAGACTGAGCACCAAAGAATTGATGCTTTTGAACTGTGGTGTTGGAGAAGACTCTTGAGAGTCCCTTGGGCTGCAAGGAGATCCAACCAGTCCATTCTGAAGGAGATCAGCCCTAGATGTTCTTTGGAAGGAATGATGGTAAATTTGAAACTCCAGTACTTTGGCCACCTCATGCAAAGAGTTGACTCATTGGAAAAGACTCTGATGCTGGGAGGGATTGGGAGCAGGAGGAGAAGGGGACGACAGAGGATGAGATGGCTGGATGGCATCACTGACTCGATGGACATGAGTCTGAGTGAACTACGGGAAATGGTGATGGACAGCGAGGCCTGGCGTGCTGCGATTCATGGGGTCGCAAAGAGTCGGACACGACTGAGCGACTGAACTGAACTAATTAATCATATTGGGCTTCCACTGTGGCTCACTGGTAAAGAATCTGCCTGCAATGCAGGAGCCACAGGAGATGCAGGTTTGATCCCTGGGCTGGGAAGATCCCCTGGAGGAGGGCGTGGGAACATGCTCCAGTATTCTTGCCTGGAGAATCCCATGGACAGAGGAGCCTGGTGTCTACGGTCTACATGGCTGCAGAAGTGGACACGACTGAAGTGAGTGACCACACATGCACAGTGGCCATCGTCTCGTGTCTGAGGTCTTTAGCCAGCAGGACCACAGAGCTGGATCAACACCCCCCGCCCGGGCCCTAGTTTTTTGACACTGGAATTAATTCCAGGTGTGCATTATCAGAAAATCTGTAGTCTGGTTTGACAGCTCTTCCTTTTTTCCACTCTTGCCTGGAATCACTCCTTTCCTATTCCTGTCTGAGAGTTTCCCACTGTCTTCTTTCCCACCCTTTTGAGCCTGCCTTGTGAACCCCAGGGCCAACCCTGCAGAGAAAAGGCTGCTTCTCCGTCACCGGAAATCCGCCCCAGCTGGGGAGAAGCCTGATCCTTCAGGTTCAGACAAGTGTGAATGCTTCTGCATCACCTTCATCTACGAGGCACTCTGCATTCACAGGGAATATTTAAAGCTTGGATGGAAACGCATATTACCATCCGTCTCAGACTGGTCTTTTACAGTGTGCATGTGTGTGTGTTTGTGCTCAGTCATGCCCAGCTCTTTGCAACCCCAGACACTGTAGCCCACCCTAGACTCTGTCCATGGACTTTTCCAGGCAAAAGTCCTGGCGTGGGTTGCTGTTTCCTAGGGGATCTTCCTGACCCAGGGATTGAACACCTGGGTCTGTTGTATCTCCTGCATTGGCAGGCAGATTCCTTACCACTTTGCCATTTGGGAAGCCCCTTTTACAGTAGGAGATCTGTAAATAGTTTTAAAATAGTTTTAAATGAAGAGATGTACTCTGTATTATGTAAAGTTTCAGGTGGGACTCACAGGGAGAATGTCAAAGGGCTTGTATTTGTTTATTTGCTTTTTCATAACTAATATGTATTATTTTAAATCTAAGATTTATTTAATATTTTAAATTGAAGTGTAATTGACCTACCACACTGTTATTTCCAGGTGCACAGAATAATGATTTGATATTTCATTTTAATTAATTAATTTTTAATATATTTAGATTATTTATTTGGCTATACTGGGTTTTAGCTGTGCATGTGGGAGCTTTGATCTTTGTTGCGGCTTGTGAGCTCTTAGTTGCAGCATGTGGGATCTAGTTCCCTAACCAGGGATCGAATCTAGGCCCCCTACATTAGGAGTGGGGAATCTTAGCCCTTGGACCACCAGGGAAATTCCTGATAATTTTCATATGTTATGAAATGATCACAGTTTGAGTGGTGACATCATCATTCAAAGTTATTAAATATTATTGACTGTATTCCCTATGTTGTGTATTTTATTCTCAAGGCTTAGTGTTTTTGTAACTGGAAGCTTGCACCTCTTAATCTCCCTCACATCCTTCCACACCTCCCACCTATGGCGCCCACCTCCTTGTTTTCTGTATCTATGAGTCTGGCTTTGTTTTTCCATGTTAGTTCATTTGCTTCTCAGATTTCACATATCTGTGAAATCCTGTGGTGTCTGTCTTTCTCTTTCTGACTGATTTTACTAAGCATGCTACCTCTAGGTCCATTCATGTTGTTTCAAGTGGCAAAATTTCATTCTTTTTTATTGCTGAGTAATATTCTATTGTATACACATACCACATTTGTCCGTTCATCTATCGATGGGCACTTAGGTTGCTTCATCTTAGCTATTGTAAATATTTCTGCAAGGAACATAAGGTTGCATATATCTTTTCTAATGAATAGAATTGATGGATTGTATGGTAGCTCTGTTTTTAAATTTTGATAAATCTCCATTGTGTTTTCCATGGTGGCCACACCAATTTACATTCCTACCAACAGTGCACAAAGGTTCCCTTTATTCCACATCCTCTCTAACATTTATTTGTTGTCTCTTTTTTCCTGGCTGTGCCATGAGGCTTATGAGATCTTAGTTCCCCAACTAGGGATTGAACCTGGGCCCCCAGCAGCAAAAAGCACTGTGTCTTAACCATTGGACCACCAGGGTTTCCCTGTTGTTTTTTTGACGATAATCATTTTGACAGATGTGAAGTGATATCATGGGTTTGATATGCTTTTCCCTGATAACTAATGATGCTGAGCATCTTTTCATGTTTCTTGGCCATCTATGTGTTTTGGGAAAGTATCTATCCAAGTCTTATGGCCTATTTTAATCTAGTTGTTTGTTATTTTGATGTTGATTTTTTTGTATGAGTTCTTTGGACATTTTTTATATTAATGTCATAAAAAAGATATTATTTGCAAATATCCTATCCCAATTGGCTGTCTTTTTGTTTTGATGATAGTTTCCTTTGCTGTGCAAAAGCTTTTTATTTGTTTATTTTTGCTTTTTCCCTTTCCTGATCACTGTGGCTAGACCTTTCAGTTCTGGATTGAATAAAAGTGGTGAGAGCGGGCATCATTATCTTGTTCTTGGTCTTAGGTGAAATGCTTTCAGCTCTCCAACATTAAATATGATGTTGGCTGTGCCTCTGTCATATATGGCATTCGGTATGTCCCCTCTATACTCGCTTTGTTGAGAATTTTTCTTATAAATGAATGTTGATTTTTGTCAGAATTTTTTTCTGCGCCTGTTGAAGGGGATAGGCCCTGTCTCTTATACACATCTAGATGTGTATAAGAGACAGACCTTTGACTGTGTGGGTCACAACTAACCATAGAAAATTCTTAAACAGATGGGAATACCAGATCACTTTACCTGTTACCTGAGAAACCTGCATGCAGGACAAGAAGCAACAGTTAGAACTGGACATGGAACAACAGACTGGTTCAAAATTGGGAATGGTATACATGAAGGCTGTATATTGCCACCTTGCTTGTTTATTTCTATGCAGAGTACATCATGTGGGATGCAAGGTACAATGAATCACAAGCTGGAATCAAGATTGTCAGGAGAAATATCAACAACCTCAGATAATGCAGATGATACCACTCTAATGCCAAAAAGTGAAGAGACTCTACAGAGCCTCTGATGAGGATGAAAGAGAAGAATNTTGCTTGTTTATTTCTATGCAGAGTACATCATGTGGGATGCAAGGTACAATGAATCACAAGCTGGAATCAAGATTGTCAGGAGAAATATCAACAACCTCAGATAATGCAGATGATACCACTCTAATGCCAAAAAGTGAAGAGACTCTACAGAGCCTCTGATGAGGATGAAAGAGAAGAATGAAAAAGACAGCTTGAAATTTAACATTAAAAAACTAAGATCCTGGCACATGGCCCATCACTTAATGGCAAGTAGAAGGGGAATATGTGGAAGCAGTGGCAGAGTTTATTTTATTGGGCTCCAAAATCCCTGCAGATAGTGACTGCAGCCATGAAATTAAAAGACATTTGCTTCTTGGAAGGGAAAGCTATGACAAACTTAGCATATTAGAAAACAGAGACATCACTTTTTTGACAAAGGTCCATATAGTCAAAGCTGTGTGTGGATTTGAGAGTTGGAATGAATAAGCACCAAAGAATCGATACTTTCAAACTGTGGTTTTGGAGAAGAGTCTTGAGAGTCCTTTGCGCTGCAAGGAGATCAAACCAGTCAATCTTAAAGAAAATCAACCCTGAATATTCATCGGAAGGACTGATGTTTGAAGCTGAAGCCCCAATACTTTGGCTACACGATGCGAAGAACTGATTGGAAAAGACCCTGATCCTGGGAAAGATTGAAGGCAAAAGGAGAAGGGGGTGGCAGAGGATAAGGTGGTTAGATAGCATCACCAACTCAATGGACATGAATTTGAACAAACTCTGGAAGATGGTGGAGGACAGAGGAGCCTGGAGTGCTACAGTCAATGAGGGGGAGGGGTCACAGAGTCATGTGACTTAGCCACTGAACAACAACAATTTTTACTTCCTATGCCACTTTATTTTACTAAAATTTAAAATCTCATTTCTATTATACTTATTAGTGCACAGTTGATCAAAATAAGACATGTAGTCCATATTTTGACCAATATAGTTAAACACACAAGTAAAATTTTATTGCAAATGCACCCTTTATTGGGACAGTACTGCCCAGTTTCAATGAATTTATGTATTCAAGAGTTGCTGGAAAGACACAAGATTCAGCAGTTATTGTATTCCTGGTTTGTGTTTTTTAAGATATAAATCCTGGGACTTCCCTGGTGACCAGGGGTTAGGACTCCATGCTTCCACTGCAACTGATCCCAGGTCAATCCCTGGTTGAGGAACTTAAAATCCAAAGGAGCCAAAACACAAAATTTCTACTTCCATTTCCTTCCCTTGTTGAATGTTTGTAAATTATCTGTGAGGAATAAAATTAACTGGTCATGCTTTTGAGGTGCCAGACTATAGGAACACCAGTGACAGTTGCAAGTCCAAGACACTCCAAGTGAAGGAGGGATTTTATGTAGCTGAGAAATCTCCTGCCCAGCAGTGCTTGCTTTTCCAAGTGTCTCTAATGTATCTTGCAATGGCTCAGGGGGTATAGAATCCAACTGCAATACAGGAGACACAGGATTCGTGGGTTTGATCCCTGGGTTGGGAAGATCCCCTGGAGGAGGAAATGGCAACCCACTCCAGTGTTCTTGCCTGGAGAGTTCCAGGGACAGAGGAGCCTGGCATGCTACAGTCAATGGTGTCGCAAAGAGTCGGACACGACTGAGCAGCTAAGGACACACCAGTGTATTCCAAGGATAATACATTCCTTACTACACCCCACTCTTGAAGAATGCACTGACTTCCTCTGCTTCTGTGAATGAATTTTATCAGTCCTTGTATTAGTTTTCCCTTGCTGCATAACAAATTACTACAAATTTAAAAGCTTAAAACAACACTCACTGTTGAGTGCACAGTTCTGTAGATCAGAAGTCTGGGTGGGTTCAACTACATTCTATGTAAAGATCTCACAAGGCTGAAATCAGAATGATAGCTAGGCTGGCCTGGATTCTTATCTGGAGTCTCTGGGAAATAATCTGCTTCCAGACTCATTCATACTGTTGGCAGAATCTAGCTCCTTGAGGCTGTGAGTCAGAAGTTCCCTGTTTCCATGTTGGTTGTCAGTAAGAGGTGGGTCTCTGCTCCCAAAGGCTATTTGCTTTCCTTTTCATGAGGCCATTTCATTTTTAATTCAGCAATGGCACACTGAATTCTTCCCATTCTCTAAATTTCTCTGACTTCTCTTGTGCTTTTGATTGGAGACATGATTTTAAGGGCTCGTGATTAGTTCGGGCCTACCTTGATTATCTTCCTTTCCTAAGATTAACTATGCCAGAGAGTTGGACCATAAAGAAGGCTGAGCACTGAAAAATTGATGCTTTTGAACTGTGGTGTTGGAGAAGACTCTTGAGAGTCCCTTGGACTGCAAGGAGATCAATCCAGTCAATCATAAAGGAGATCAATCCTGAATATTCTTTGGAAGGACTGATGCTCAAGCTGAAGCTCCAATACTTTGGCTACAGGATGTGAAGAGCCGACTCGTTATAAAAGACCCTGATGCTGGGAAAGATTGAGGGCAGGAGGAGAAGGGGATGACAGAGGATGGGATGGTCAGATGGCATCACTGACTCAACGGGCATGAGTTTGAGCAAGCTCCAGGAGATGGTGAAGGACAGGGGACTGACGTGCTGCAGTCCATGGGGTCACAAAGAGCCAGACATGACTGAGCTACTGACAACAGCAGCAATGCCAAAGGACATAACATAATCACAGAAATGAAACGTCATCAGATCAATAGGTTCTGGAGATTAGAGCAGACAAGTTCTGCCTACCGTAGCCTCCCTTCTTACTTCCTCCCCAGTTTCACACTCTTTGCAAGTGTGAAATACATCCATCTGTGAGAGCCCACCTATTAAAAAAAACCACACCAAACCTCATACTAAATGGTGAAAGTCTGGAGGCTTTCTCCCTAAAATCAGAAACAAAATAGGCATGTCTGTGCTTACCACTTCTATTGAACATTGTACTGGGGTCTAGAGAAGACAAGAAAAAGAAGTAAAAGATAATCCTTGAAAAGAAAGAAGTAAAGCTATCTTTATTTGAAGATAATATGATTTTTTGGTATGTAGACTTTTTTCCTAAGGAATCCTAAAACTGTTAGAAATTATAAATGAGTTCAGGAAGGTTTCAGGATACAAGTTCAATGTGCAAAATTTAGTTGTATTTTTATACTCTAGCAAGAAACAATTCAAACATAAAGTTAAAACAATTCGGTTTACAATAGCATCAAAAAGAATAAATTACCTAGGAATAAACTTAACATAAGGGGTGTAAAACTTGTACTCTGAAGATTATAAAACATTGCTGGAGGAAATTTAAGAAATTTAACAAATTAAAAGATATTCCATGTTTATGAATTTGAATATGCAATGTTAAAATGGCAATACTCTTAAAACTGACCTACAGATTCAAAGCAATCTCTGTCAAAATCCCAGCCAGTTTTTTTTTTTTTTTTTTTTACAGAAATTGACAGGTTGGGGATTCTCTGATAGTCCAGTGATTGGGACTTTGCCCTCTCACTGTTGAGGGCCTGGGTTTAATCCCTGGAGCTAAGATTTGACATGGTTCAGCCAGAAAAAAAGAAAGGAAGAAAGAAGAAATTGACAAGCTGATCCTAAACTTCATATGAAAGTGCAAAGGACCCAGAATAGACAAAATAATCTTGAAAAAGAAGAAAAATTGAGAATTCATACTTCCTCATTTCAAAATTTGCCACACAGCTGTGTGATACTGGCATAAAGATAGGTATGTAATGGAATATGGAATATAGTTGAAAGTCCAGAGACAAATCTTTACCTTAATTGTCAATAGGTTTTCAATAAAGGTACAAAGACAATACAAAATTGGGAAAGAATAGTATTTTCAATAAATGGTATGGACATCTAGATATCCACATGCCAAAAAATGAAGCTAGGGTATTACTTCATATACAAAAATAAACTCAAAATGGATCATAGACCCAAATATGAGAGTTATAAAATTCTAAGAAGATAACATAGAAGTAAGTCTTCATGACTTAGGTAGTCATGTGGTTTCTTAGATATGAAACCAAAAGTATAAGCAACAAAAGAAAAAATCAGATACATTAGAATGACATGTAAAAAAATGGAAAAAAAAACTTTGTATTTCAAAGGACATGAAGAACTTGAATGTGAAGTCAAGTGGGCCTTAGAAAGCATCACTACGAACAAAGCTAGTGGAGGTGATGGAATTCCAGTTGAGCTGTTTCAAATCCTAAAAGATGATGCTGTGAAAGTGCTACACTCAATTTGCTGGCATATTTGGAAAATTCAGCAGTGTCCACAGAACTGGAAAAGGTCAGTTTTCATTCCAGTCCCAAAGAAGGGCAATGCCAAAGAATGTTCAAACTACTGCACAATTGCACTCATGTCACACACTAGCAATATAA
>SJYX01013520.1:548029-565860 GCA_006410675.1 Oreotragus oreotragus | reverse complement strand
GAGGAACTAAAAAGCCTCTTGATGAAAGTGAAGGAGGAGAACGAAAAAATTGGCTTAAAGCTCAACTTTCAGAAAACGAAGATCATGGCATCTGGTCCCATCACTTCATGGGAAATAGATGGGGAAACAGTGGAAACAGTGTCAGACTACTTTTTTGGGCTCCAAAATCACTGTAGATGGTGATTGCAGCCATGAAATTAGAATATGCTTACTCCTTGGAAGAAAAGTTATGACCAACCTGGATAGTATATTCAAAAGCAGAGACATTACTTTGCAGACTAAGGTCCGCCTAGTCAAGGCTATGGTTTTTCCTGTGGTCATGTATGGATGTGAAAGTTGGACTGTGAAGAAAGCTGAGTGCCGAAGAATTGATGCCTTTGAACTGTGGTGTTGGAGAAGACTCTTGAGAGTCCCTTGGACTGCAAGGAGATCCAACCAGTCCATTCTGAAGGAGATCAACCCTGGTATTTCTTTGGAAGGAACGATGCTAAAGCTGAAACTGCAGTACTTTGGCCACCTCATGCCAAGAGTTGACTCATTGGAAAAGACTGTGATGCTGGGAGGGATTGGGGGCAAGAGGAGAAGGGGACAACTGAGGATGAGATGGCTGGATGGCAACACGGACTCGATGGATGTGAGTCTGAGTGAACTCCGAGAGATGGTGATGAACAGGGAGGCCTGGCTGCTGCGATTCATGGGGTCGCAGAGTCGAACACGACTGAGTGACTGAACTGAACTGAAGAACTTGAAAACACAACCCAGAGAATGGGAGAAAATATTTGTGAAACATATATCTGATAAGAGACTTACATTCAGAATATATAATAAACTCCTACAACTCAACAATAAAAAGTCAAATAACCCAATGAAAAAAATTGAATAGACATTTCTCTTAAGACTTATTTTTGTTGCTTTAGTCGCTAAGTTGTGTCCAACTCTTTTGTGACCCCGTGGACTGTAGCCCATCCAGGCTCCTCTGTCCATGGGATTTTCCAGATAAGAATACTGGAGTGTATTGCCATTTCACTCTCCAGGGGATCTTCCTGACCCAGGGATTGAACCTGCACCTCCTGCATTGGCAGGTGGATTCTTTACCAGCGAGCCACCAGGGAAGCCACTCTCTGGAAACTACATACAAACAATATATGCGAGTGGTTAATAAAGCATGTGAAATTCGGCATTGGAAATGTATTAGTCAAAACCATGAAATAAAACTTCATACCCACTAAAATGACTTTGATTAAAAAGATGTGTAATAATAAGTGTTGATGAGGATGTGAGAGTAGGCACGTATGCAGAGACAGAACATCGGTTAAGGGTTGTCTGTGGCTATGGTGAGGAAATACAGGTGACTGCTGATGGGTGTGGGATTTTTTTGGGGGGGATGATGAAAACATTTTGTAATTAGGTGATGGTGATAGTTGCGTAGGTCTGAATATACTAAAAATCACTGAGGTAGTATACTGTTTCTTTTTCATTTTATTTACTTATTTTTGGTGTCCTGCATCTTTGTCGCTGCATGAGCTTTCTCTCCTGTGGTGGCGAGTGGGGGCCACTCTCCACTTGCAGTGCTCAGGCTTGTTATTGTGACTGCTTCTCTTGCGATGTACTTGGGCTTCAGGGTTGTGGCTCCCAGGCTCTAGGGCACAGGCTCAAAAGTTGTGGCGCATGGGCTTAATTGCTCTGAGGCATTTGAGATCCTCCTGGACCAGGGATTGAACCCATCTCCTGCATTGACAGGTGGATTCTTTACCACTGAGCTATAAGGGAAGCCCAAGGTAGTATCCTGAGCATGCATGCTCAATCGTGTCTGACTCTGTGTGATCCCATGAACTGTAGCCTGCCAGGCTTCCCTATCCATGGAATTTTCCAGGCAAGAATACCAGAGTGGGTTGCTATTTCCTTCTCTGGTATGGTAGTATACTTTGATTAAAAGTGTGAGCTTTATGGAATGTGAATTATATCTCAACAAGTTGTTATTAAGATAAAAAAAATATTTAACCTGGTATCAAGGTATGATTGGGGTTGATGAGAGAAGTAGAATAACAGGTTAAAAGATTATTGATTTCAGTGTTAGTGCAAGGAGATCAACCAGTCANTGGCTTCTGTAACATATGTAGAGGATTGTCTGTCTGGAGAGCTTGAGATTTTTCTTCTAGGCATTATTAGTTTTGCAGCTATCTTTCTGGCACAATTTCTAAAATTTAATTTGCAGAAGTAATTGTTTCTCAACAAATGAGGGCTCACAGTATTCCCTTGATATTTAAAATAGCTTACCCCTATCACTCACTATGAGCTAATTATGTTTCCTTTATTTCATTTTTCAAAAGGAAGCTCCACTCTCTGGGGTGTGTTTCTATGAATGAGGGGTCTGGGGAAAGGCAGTCATACACAACCTGCTGACCCAGGCAGGGGTGTATAAGAGTGTGCCTCCTTACCTGGAGATAAGGACCCCTCATAGCCTGTGCTCAGCCCTCCTGCCTCATTTGCGAAGCTTTTCCCATTCTGGGTTTGATGTGTAACTCTTTGTTCTGCTTCAAGCATGTGCATATGGCAGCATGACAACCCCACTGCTATGTTTGTTCCTGGCAGGAAGGGAAGAGGATCCTTTGCCTGCATCACAGGACGGGTGCCTGCAGACCTATGTCTGCTGTGAGACGAGATACACTGGCCATGGGGGACTAGCGCTCACTGTTGAGGATGATCTTGTTCTGTCTCTTTCCTGTGTGAGTGATGTACTGTTCTGTCCAGTGCTCATGAGGGTCTCGTCTTTCTTAGCAACCCTAATACCTGCAAACCTTGCAGTGGCTTGACATCCTGGGACCACTGCTTCTGGTAATGGGAGCCTCAGTGCAGTAAGACTCCCTCCCTGGAGGGAGTAACAGGTGTCACTTGCTTAACAGTGGCCAATACCCTACTGAAGCAGCAAGGAGACCAAATGTTAAACCTATTAGGCTAATATCAAGCCTTCAAGAGCTAAAAATCAAAATCCCACAGTATTATTTAAAAATACAGATAGCCAAAAGAAAAGCCATTTGTCATCCCATCATTAAAGCACAATCACTGATAAAGTTTAGGGGCGTATCTTTCCAGTTCTTTTCTTCCTCTGTAAATGTACACTTTAAAAAGTATTAGGTTTACAGACAAGCTGTCAGGAGAGTACAGTATAGAGGTTTCCACATACCCAGTTTCTCTATTATTAACATCTCATATTAGTATTTGTTAAAATTAATAGAATAGTATTAATATATTATAGTCAACTAAGCAATGTACTTTATTCAGATTTCCATAGTTTTTACCCAGTATCCTGTCTCTGTTTCAGGATCTCATCTAGGATACCACATTACATTAGTCATCCTTTCTCCTTAGATCTTTCTTGGCTACCACAGTTTCTCACACTTTGCTTGTTTTTGATGACCTTTACAGTTTGGACCAGGAGTACTGAGCAGGTATTTTGTAGAATGTCCCTTAGCTGGAACTCCTATGATGTTTTCTCATGATTAGATTGGAATCATGAGTGGTTGAAAGGAAGACCATTCTGATTCCATCAAATCAAGGGTACAAACTATACACATGACTTTTCACTGTTGAAGCTGACCTTGATCACCTGGATAAAGTAGTAGTTGTCAGGTTTCTCTACTGTAAAGTGACTGTTCTCTCCCCATCCCCATCCTGACCTCTTTGGGAGGAAGTCACTAAGTGTAACCCAAACTAATGGAGTGGCAAGCTATACTCTATTTCCTTGAGGGTTGAGTGTCAGTATGGATTATTTGGGATTCTTCTGCATGGGAGATTTTTTCCTTCTTATCTATCTTTATTTATTTATCAATGTGAACTTATGAATATACTTTGAATATATATGAATATACTTTGAATATATATGAATATACTTTTATATACTTTGGGTTATAATTCAATACGGCTTTATTTTCTTGGTTAATTTTTCCAGCTTTAGCTTTGGGGAGCTCTTTTAGTTGGCTCTTGTGTCCTTGCCTTTTGACATACCCTCCCTAATTTTTTTTTTTTTTTAGAGCTTCCATTTTACTTTATTTTACTTTACAGTACTCTATTGGTTTTGGCATACATTGACATGAATCTGCCATGGGTGTACATGAACTCCCAAACATGAACCCCCCTCCCACCTCCCACCCCACATTACCCTCCCTAATTTTAAGTGTGTTTGTTTGTTTATTTGTTTGAGTACTTCCTTACTTTCTGGTCCTGTAAGATGGTGTAGGCTCACCTTCAGGGTTCGATCCCTGGGTTGGGAAGATTCCCTGTAGGAGAGACAGACTACTCACTCCAGTATTCTGGCCTAGAGAATTCCATGAACTGTATAGTCCATGGGGTTGCAGAGACTGAGACATGACTGAACAACTTTCACTTTCACTTCACCTTCATGGCCTGGTTCCTAGTCAGTCATTTCTCCAAGGAGCCCTGGTCCTTTCATTAGAGAAATGGTATTAAGAAGCAAGGTCTGGGTGTTAGTTGTGCTTATCATTACTGGGCTGTCACTGCGTTCAGGCCCTTTCAGCTGACAGAGCAAGTGCATAATGGCTCAATTTTAGCACATGTATAGCGCAATTAGAATTGTTAACTGGTACTCATATGGGAGGGAGAAGGCAATGGCTCCCCACTCCAGTACTCTTGCCTGGAAAATCCCATGGACGGAGGAGCCTGGTGGGCTGCCGTCTATGGGGTCGCACAGACTCGGACACAACTGAAGCCACTTAGCAGCAGCAGGAGCAGCATATGGGAACCAGTTTTACTAACTATACCACAGTATTTCTATGCAGTTTCTCTTGCTTTTACTCTTATTGTTTCACTCATTTCTAAAGTTACTTAGCCAACACCGCTCCCCCTACTTCTTTCAGTGAAGTTGTTTCAAACGTTTATAATACAATTGGATTCTTTTATCACATTCTGCATTTCATGCTAGAATTGATCTCCTAAGTGATTTTTTTTTTTAAATTGCATCAGTTGAGTCTTATTCTTTGTGCTGTAAAGTTCAGTGAGTTTTGACAAAGGTATGGGCTTCCTAAATCGCACTGGGAAGTGGTAAAGAATCCACTTGCCAATGCAATAGACCTGAGAAACTCAGGTGTGATTCCTGAATAGGGAAGACCCGTAGGTTGGGAAGAATGGTAACCCACTCCAGTATTCTTGCCTGTAAAATCCCATAGACAGAGGAGCCTGGTGGGCTACAGTCCCTGGGGTCACAAAGAGTTAGACATGACTGAGCAACTGAGTGCACACACACACACACACACACACACACATTACATATGCACCATTACAATTTCATATAGAATAGTTTTACTGCTCTAACCACGCCTCTCAAATCTCTGCCAATAATTGGTCTTTTGTTTTGCCTTTTTCAGAATGTTATAATTGAAATCATATAGTATGTAGCCTGTTCAGACTGACTTTTTTCCCTTAACAAAGTGCAGGGAATTCCCTGGTGGCCCATGGTTGAGACTCCATGCTTTCATTGCTGAGGACATGTGTTCTATCCCTGGTTGGGGAACTAAGATCCTGGAAGCCATGTGGAGCAACAAGAAAAGTGCATTTAAAATACATTCATATATGTTTTATGGCTTGATAGCTCATTTCTTTTTACCCCTGAATAGTATTTCACATTTTTGTCACTGAATAAATATTGTTTATCTATTTATCTACTGAAGGACAAGTTGATTGCTTTTGATTTTCCCTTCAAAGCTGATGTAAATCTTTACATAAAGGTTTTTGTGTGGATATAAGTTTTTGGATTTTTTGAATGTGTGCCAAGGCCCAGGTGGCAGTAGTGGTAAAAATCCGCCTGACAATGCAGGAGATGCAAGAGTTGCGGGTTCGATCCCTAGGTGGGGAAGATCCCCTGGAGCAGGAAATGGAAACCCACTCCAGTGTTCTTGCTTGGAAAATTCCATGGGCAGAGGAGCCTGGCAGGCTACAGCATAGGGTCACAGAGTTGGACATGACTGAGCAACTGGACATATTAGGAATGCAATTGTTAGGCTTGAAAGAAACTGCCTAACTCTCCCAAATTGCTATACCATTTTGCATTCTCACCAGGAATTAATGAGAGTTCTTGCTGTTCCACATCTTGAACAGCAATTGTGATGGTTAGTTTTTTGGGTTTTAGCCATTATAACATCTGTGGAGGGATATCTCATTTTTGCTTTGATTTCTACAGCTGTTGAGCATCTTTACATGTGCTTCTTTGCCACTTGTATACCTTCTTTGATAAGGTGTCTGTTCAGACTCTTTGCTCATTTTTTATTGGGTTGTCTGTTTTCTTATTGTTGAGTTTTAAGAGATCTTTGCATGTTTTGGGTGTAAGTCCTTTATCATATATGTGAAAATATGTTATAGATATTTTCTTCCTCTCTGTGGCTTTTATTTTGATTTTCTTGACAGTGCGTGTGACAGAGCAGAGTTTTAAAATTTTAGTAAAGTCAAACTATATTGTTTATGAATGATGATTTTTGTCATTGTATCTAAAAAGTCATAACCAAATCCGGGGCCACATAGATTTTTCTCTTCGGTCTTTTTTTATTCCAATTTATCACATGAGATTGTAGTCTATGCAGTACTATAATTGCTTTTTATACTTATCAATATATGTGAAATTTTTCATGTTGTTAGGTATTCTTCTAAGGCATTTAGCATTGACCTCCCAGTATTATCTTATATAGAAGTACCAGTAAGCCTTAAATCAACCTTCTAATGTTGAATAAGATTGCTCTTGTTGTTCAGTCACCCAGACGTGTCCATCTTTTTGCGACTCCATGGACTGCAGCACACCAGGCGTCTCTGTCCCTTACCATCTCCCAGAATTTGCCCGAGTTCATGTTCATTGCACCGGCCATCTCATCCTCTGATGCCCTCTTCTCCTTCTGCCCTCAATCTTTCCCAGCATCAGGGGCTTTTCCAGTGAGTCAACTGTTCACATCAGATGACAAAAATACTTGAGCTTCAGCTTAAGCATCAATCCTTCCAGTGAATATTTAGGGTTGATCACCCTTAAGATTGACTGGTTTGATCTCTTTGCTGTCCAAGGGACCTTCAGGAGTTTTCTCCAGCACCACAGTTCGAAGACATCAGTTCTTTGGTGAAGATATTCTTAGGTTTATAGAATCATTTTAATATGCATATTTCCAAAAAGCTGTTTCAGGTTTAAATTTGTTAGACTAAATAAGAAATTTTTAGTTTCTGGATTGAAGAAAAATCTATATTATTTTTCTTCTCTCTATAATTATTTAATGCATCTATGCTATGTGTGAGGTTCATTAGTAGTTCACACCATTAGACTTTGGAGATGCTTCAGTGAACTGGATGGAGTCCCTGCACTTCAGGAGGCTAGTGGAAGAGTCAAAACAAAAGATAGCTAATATGATTTCTGATAATAATAATTATAGCAAAGGATAATATAAAGGAATCCTCTGATGCCCTCTTCTCCTTCTGCCCTCAATCTTTCCCAGCATCAGGGGCTTTTCCAGTGAGTCAGCTGTTCACATCAGATGACAAAAATACTGGAGCTTCAGCTTAAGCATCAATCCTTCCAGTGAATATTTAGGGTTGATTACCCTTAAGATTGACTGGGTTGATCTCTTTGCTGTCCAAGGGACCTTCAGGAGTTTTCTCCAGCACCACAGTTCAAAAACATCAGTTCTTTGGTGAAGATTTTCTTAGGTTTACATTTCTAAAAAGCTGTTTCAGGTTTAAATTTGTTAGACTAAATAAGAAATTTTTAGTTTCTGGATTGAAGAAAAATCTATATTATTTTTCTTCTCTCTATAATTATTTAATGCATCTATGCTATGTGTGAGGTTCATTAGTAGTTCACACCATTAGACTTTGGAGATGCTTCAGTGAACTGGATGGAGTCCCTGTACTTCAGGAGGCTAGTGGAAGAGTCAAAACAAAAGATAGCTAATATGATTTCTGATAGTAATAATTATAGCAAAGGATAATATAAAGGAGAGTAAAGGAGTAATGACAGGCCATGGGTACTGGGACCCAAGACAAGGAGGAGAATGAACACATTAAAAACTAATACATTGGAAGAGGGTGATGTTAGGGAAATAAAAATCTTGCTGAGGTTTCTGAACTGCTATAGTGGCATTAAAGGAAGAGGGATAGGAAGTTAGAGAAAATATGGAGTTTGNTAATATAAAGGAGAGTAAAGGAGTAATGACAGGCCATGGGTACTGGGACCCAAGACAAGGAGGAGAATGAACACATTAAAAACTAATACATTGGAAGAGGGTGATGTTAGGGAAATAAAAATCTTGCTGAGGTTTCTGAACTGCTATAGTGGCATTAAAGGAAGAGGGATAGGAAGTTAGAGAAAATATGGAGTTTGAATTCAAAAGAGAAGCAGTTATGAGAGATGGTGATGTCCTCCATGTGATGTGCGAAGGAGTAAATGGAATGACAAAGGCTATGATCAGTGGAACGCTAAGGAACTAGGAGTCTAAGGTCTTGGAGGGTGATCCACGTGAAGACACACTGGCTGCTGTCTGTAATTGGAGAGCTGAGGAGTAATTTGAGCCATACACTCTGCAGAATAGAGTGGAGTGAATGGAGATCAGAGCTGACAGAAATGAGGAAGGGCCACAATGATACAGCCAAATGGCAAGGTTCTAAACTAAGCAGGGCTTATTATTAAGTAGGATAAAATAATGATCTGGAAGTAGAATGCATGATTTAAGAAAATGCTAACCCTACTTCAAGACCCTTGGGTATAAAGTAAGGTAGAAAGTGAGCTAGAATGATCTCCTGAAGGCTGATAATCTTTGGGAACAGCAATCTTAGAGACCCAAGACAAGGAGGAGAATGAACACATTAAAAACTAATACATTGGAAGAGGGTGATGTTAGGGAAAAAAATATCTTGCTGAGGTTTCTGAACTGCAATAGTGGCGTTAAAGGAAGAGGGACAGGAGGTTAGAGAAAATATAGAGTTTGAATTCAAAAGAGAAGCAGTTATGAGAGATGGTGATGTCCTCCATGTGATGTGGGAAGGAGTGAATGGAATGACAAAGGCTATGATCAGTGGAACGCTAAGGAACTAGGAGTCTAAGGCCTGGGGGGGTGATCCACGTGAAGACACACTGGCTGCTATCTGTAATTGGAGAGCTGAGGAGTAATTTGAGCCATACACGCTGCAGAATAGAGTGGAGTGAATGGAGATCAGAGCTGACAGAGATGAGGAAGGGCCACAATGATACAGCCAAATGACAAGGTTCTAAACTAAGCAGGGCTTATTATTAAGTAGGGTAAAATAATGATCTGGAAGTAGAATGCATGATTTAAAGAAAATGCTAACCCTACTTCAAGATGGAGTGAATGGAGATCAGAGCTGACAGAGATGAGGAAGGGCCACAATGATACAGCCAAATGACAAGGTTCTAAACTAAGCAGGGCTTATTATTAAGTAGGGTAAAATAATGATCTGGAAGTAGAATGCATGATTTAAAGAAAATGCTAACCCTACTTCAAGAAAGTAAGGTAGAAAGTGAGCTAGAATGATCTCCTGAAGGCTGATAATCTTTGGGAACAGCAATCTTAGTAGGGATAGATTTTAAGACAGGCCAAAGGGATAGCAGATGCTTTTTGTGAATAGTTAACGGATGGAGGGGAGCTTGTTTTAGTGAAAAATTGGGGCAGGGGAGAGGAAGTACCGAGCAATATTGAGACATGAGTGGAGAACATAGAAAAGTAAGATTTGCTTCTGTTTGAGGCCAGGTCCCAGGAAAACAACAGGCCTCAAGGTTTTAACAGAACTCTTGGTGTCAGTGCAGTTGGAGGCTCAACGTGAAGCTCATCATTGACACCTCATTGTGGCAGAGCGCATGTCAGGTCAAGTGGAGGTCATTGTTGGGAGAAGCTGTAAACAAAGCTGTACTGCTAAAATAAATGGCATAAACAAAACTGTAGGCAGTTGGTGATATTTGAAGGGGAACAAAACATTTTGTGCACTCTCAAGACCTTCAGAAATACCCATTATCCTCAAATAATTGATTCATTTCAAGTCACTCAGATTTTATTCAAAATAATTCCTTCAAGAAACTATAATTCCTTCCCTACTTCCCGATAGTGTATAACTGAAAACAATGAAACTATATTTATTTAAATATGTTTGTTGTGGAATGAATGTCTGTGTTCCCCTCAATTTCACATGTTGAAATATATCCCCCTAGTTAGGGAATTTGGGATTGATGTGCACCCACTGCTATATTTAAAATCGATTAAAAAAAAATAAGATAACCAAGAAAAACCTTCAGGGAACTCTGCCCAGTGTTAAGTGGCAGCCTGGATGGGAGGTGAATTGGGGAGAAAATGGATCAGTTCAGTTCAGTCACTCAGTCGTGTCCGACTCTTTGCAACCCCATGAATAGCAGCACACCAGGCCTCCCTGTTCATCACCATCTCCCAGAGTTCACTCAGACTCACGTCCATCGAGTCCATGATGCCATCCAGCCATCTCATCCTCGGTCGTCCCCTTCTCCTCCTGCCCCCAATCCCTCCCAGCATCAGAGTCTTTTCCAATGAGTCAACTCTTCGCATGAGGTGGCCAAAGTACTGGAGTTTCAGCTTTAGCATCATTCCTTCCAAAGAAATCCCAGGGTTGATCTCCTTCAGAATGGACTGGTTGGATCTCCTTGCAGTCCAAGGGACTCTCAAGAGTCTTCTCCAACACCACAGTTCAAAAGCATCGATTCTTCGGCGCTCAGCTTTCTTCACAGTCCAACTTTCACATCCATACATGACCACAGGAAAAACCATAGCCTTGACTAGGCGGACCTTAGTCGGCAAAGTAATGTCTCTGCTTTTGAATATACTATCCAGGTTGGTCATAACTTTTCTTCCAAGGAGTAAGCGTCTTTTAATTTCATGGCTGCAGTCACCATCTGCAGTGATTTTGGAGCCCAAAAAAATAAAGTCTGACACTGTTTCCACTGTTTCCCCATCTATTTCCCATGAAGTGATGGGACCGGATGCCATGATCTTCGTTTTCTGAATGTTGAGCTTTAAGCCAACTTTTTCGCTCTCCTCCTTCACTTTCATCAAGAGGCTTTTTAGCTCCTCCTCACTTTCTGCCATAAGGGTGGTGTCATCAGCATATCTGAGGTTATTGATATTTCTCCCGGCAATCTTGATTCCAGCTTGTGTTTCTTCCAGTCCAGCGTTTCTCATGATGTACTCTGCATATAAGTTAAATAAGCAGGGAGACAATATACAGCCTTGACGTACTCCTTTTCCTATTTGGAACCAGTCTGTTGTTCCATGTCCAGTTCTAACTGTTGCTTCCTGACCTGCATACAGATTTCTCAAGAGGCAGGTTAGGTGGTCTGGTATTCCCATCTCTTTCAGAATTTTCCACAGTTTATTGTGATCCACACAGTCAAAGGCTTTGGCATAGTCAATAAAGCAGAAATAGATGTTTTTCTGGAACTCTCTTGCTTTTTCCATGATCCAGCGGATGTTGGCAATTTGATCTCTGGTTCCTCTGCCTGTTCTAAAACCAGCTTGAACATCAGGGAGTTCACGGTTCACATATTGCTGAAGCCTGGCTTGGAGAATTTTGAGCATTACTTTACTAGCGTGTGAGATGAGTGCAATTGTGCGGTAGTTTGAGCATTCTTTGGCATTGCCTTTCTTTGGAATTGGAATGAAAACTGACCTTTTCCAGTCCTGTGGCCACTGCTGAGTTTTCCAAATTTGCTGGCATATTGAGTGCAGCACTTTCACAGCATCATCTTCCAGGATTTGAAACAGCTCAACGGGAATTCCATCACCTCCACTAGCTTTGTTCTTAGTGATGCTTTCTAAGGCCCACTTGACTTCACATTCCAAGATGTCTGGCTCTAGATTAGTGATCACATCCTCATGATTATCTGGGTCGTGAAGATCTTTTCTGTACAGTTCTTCTGTGTATTCTTGCCACCTCTTCTTAATATCTTCTGCTTCTGTTAGGTCCATACCATTTCTATCCTTTATCGAGCCCATCTTTGCATGAAATGTTCCCTTGGTATCTCCAATTCTCTTGAAGAGATCTCTAGTCTTTCCCATTCTGTTGTTTTCCTCTATCTCTTTGCATTGATTGCTGAAGAAGGCTTTCTTATCTCTTCTTGCTATTCTTTGGAACTCTGCATTCAGATGCTTATATCTTTTCTTTTCTCCTTTGCTTTTCGCCTCTCTTCTTTTCAGTGCTATTTGTAAGGCTTCTCCAGACAGCCATTTTGCTTTTTTGCATTTCTTTTCCATGGGGATGGTCTTGATCCCTGTCTCCTGTACAATGTCACGAACCTCATTCCATAGTTCATCAGGAACTCTGTCTATCAGATCTAGGCCCTTAAATCTATTTCTCACTTCCACTGTATAATCATAAGGGATTTGATTTAGGTCATACCTGAATGGTCTAGCGGTTTTCCCTACTTTCTTCAATTTAAGTCTGAATTTGGAAATAAGGAGTTCATGATCTGAGCCACAGTCAGCTCCTGGTCTTGTTTTTGTTGACTGTATAGAGCTTCTCCATCTTTGGCTGCAAAGAATATAATCAATCTGATTTCGGTGTTGACCATCTGGTGATGTCCATGTGTAGAGTCTTCTCTTGTGTTGCTGGAAGAGGGTGTTTGCTATGACCAGTGCATTTTCTTGGCAAAACTCTATTAGTCTTTGCCCTGCTTCATTCCGCATTCCAAGGCCAAATTTGCCTGTTACTCCAGGTGTTTCTTGACTTCCTACTTTAGCATTCCAGTCCCCTATAATGAAAAGGACATCTTTTTTGGGTGTTAGTTCTACAAGGTCTTGTAGGTCTTCATAAAACCGTTCAACTTCAGCTTCTTCAGCATTACTGGTTGGGGCATAGACTTGGATAACTGTGATATTGAATGGTTTGCCTTGGAAACGAACAGAGATCATTCTGTCGTTTTTGAGATTGCATCCAAGTACTGCATTTTGGACTCTTTTGTTGACCATGATGGCTACTCCATTTCTTCTGAGGGATTCCTGCCCGCAGTAGTAGATATAATGGTCATCTGAGTTAAATTCACCCATTCCAGTCCATTTTAGTTCACTGATTCCTAGAATGTCGACGTTCACCCTTGCCATCTCTTGTTTGACCACTTCCAATTTGCCTTGATTCATGGACCTGACATTCCAGGTTCCTATGCAGTATTGTTCTTTACAGCATTGGAACTTGCTTCTATCACCAGTCACATGCACAACTGGGTATTGTTTTTGCTTTGGCTCCATCCCTTCATTCTTTCTGGAGTTATTTCTCCACTGATCTCCAGTAGCATATTGGGCACCTAACAACCTGGGGAGATTCTCTTTTGATATCGTATCATTTTGCCTTTTCATACTGTTCATAGGGTTCTCAAGGCAAGAATACTGAAGTGGCTTTCCATATATACATATAGCTGAGTTTCTTTGCTCTCCACCAGAAACTATCTCAACATTGTTAATCGACTATATTCCAATACAAAGTAAATAGTTTAATAAAATGTTTAAAAAGAAAGTTGCTGCTGCTGCTGCTGCTAAGTCATTTCAGTCGTGTCCGACTCTGTGTGACCCCATAGAAGTTACCATATTTAAAATAGAATTTATAATCTTATCCCTCTTAAAAAACAAACAAACAAACAAACAAGAAATCGTATCCTCCAATGTGATGATATAAGGAGGGAAGCCTTTGGCAGGTGATAAGGTTGTGAGAGTAGAAATCTCCTGGATGAGATTAGTGCCCTTCTTAAAGAGACTCCACAGAAGTCCCTCACTTCTTCCATCATGTGAGGACACAGTGAGATGACTGTGAGTGAACCAAAGAATGGGCTCTTACTGAACACCAGATATGCAGATGGCTTGACTTCAGACTTGGTAGCCATTTCTCCAGTGAGAAATAGAAGTTGTTTTTTAAACCATCCCGTCTATGATGCTTTTTTTATGGCAGCCTGAATGGACTAAGATAATGCTTAGTAACTTCAAAATTACCCTGACTACCCTCTCCTAATATCATTACCTGCCGCTCCCCTCCCCTAATGGCTGTTTTCCTTGGCCTTGGTGCAAAAACAAAAAAACTCTTTCTAACACCATACACAAAAATAAACTCAAAATGGATTAAAGATCTAAACGTAAGACCAGAAACTATAAAACTCCTAGAGGAGAACATAGGCAAAACACTCTCCAACATACATCACAGCAGGATCCTCTATGACCTACTTCCCAGAATATTGGAAATAAAAGCAAAGATAAACAAATGGGACCTAGTTAAACTTAAAAGCTTCTGCACAACAAAGGAAACTATAAGCAAGGTGAAAAGACAGCCTTCAGAATGGGAGAAAATAATAGCAAATGAAGCAACTGACAACTAATCTCAAAAATATACAAGCAACTCCTGCAGCTCAATTCCAGAAAAATAAATGACCCAATCAAAAAATGGGCCAAAGATGAATGGATAAGAAAGCTGTGGTACATATACACAATGGAGTATTACTCAGCCATTAAAAAGAATACATTTGAATCAGTTCTAATGAGGTGGATGAAACTGGAGCCTATTATACAGAGTGAAGTAAACCAGAAAGAAAAACACCAATACAGTATACTAATGCCTATATATGGAATTTAGAAAGATGATAATGATAACCCTGTATGCGAGAGAGCAAAAGAGACACAGATGTATAGAACAGTCTTTTGGACTCTGTGGGAGAGGGCGAGGGTGGGGTGATTTGGGAGAATGGCATTGAAACATGTATAATATCATATATGAAATGAATCACCAGTCCAGGTTTGATGCATGATACAGGACCCTTGGGGCTGGTGCACTGGGATAACCCAGAGGGATGGTACAGGGAGGGGAGTGGGAGGGGGGTTCAGGATGGGAAACACGTGTATACCTGTGGCAGATTCATGTTGATGTATGGCAAAACCAATACAATATTTTAAAGTAATTAACCTCCAATTAAAATAAATAAATTTATATTAAAAAATAAAAAAGTTTTATTAATTTACTGAATTTTTGGCTGCCACCAGTCTTGGTTGCTGCACTGGCTCTCTCTAGAAAGCATGGACTCTAGGTGTGTGGGTTTCAGTAGCTTTGTTTCACAGGCTCTAGCACAGGTGTTGTGGTGCACGGCTTACTTGCCCATGGCATGTGGGATCTTCCCAGATCAGGGATTAAACTTGTGTCCTTAAATTGACAGGTGGGTTCTTTACCAGCAGACCACCAGGGAAGCCCAAGAGGCAACTCATCTTCTGTGTTCCCCAGTCACGTCCCAGTATTTCTCTGTGCTTTCTCTCCCCTTCTCCAATGTGTCTGGCAATTTAGGCTAGAGGAGGACTCTGGGGCCTGAAGAAAAGCAGAGTTGGCCAACTCACTTCCACAGGAAAAGGGGTATCAGTGCCCAAGGGAAGGGTATGTCATCCTTTTCCCAAAACTGGAAGTGGGAAGTTATTTATTTTTAACCCACAGAAACTTTTGAAACTATAGAAGTCCTCTTCGTCCTATAGGAATGGCAGTTATTAAGCCATTTCCTGGTGCCTGAAACATTATTGTTTGGGTTCACTAAATGCTACTCCAGTGTTTGAGAAGTAATAACTTCCAAATGGATTTGTACCATGATGTGGAAATAGTTTTGGACTTGAAAGAAGTTGAATGTAAATATATAGTTGTTGCTAATAAGGTTGCTATGTGAGAAAAAGTTACATCAAAGATTTGTGTTTTGTGGAGCTGTTTGTCTTAAAAGAGAGTATAGCAGTAAATACAGTTTGGGTATGTGTAATAATAGATAAAATAACTATTTAAAATATTATGAAGTTATTTCATGTCAATGTATGCCAAAACCAATACAGTACTGTAAAGTAAAATAAAGTAAAAATTAAAAAAAATTATGAAGTTATATATTTTAAATAATAAATAATTATTACATGTGTGACTACAACATAAGTAAAATCATTAAGGAATTTCTGTTATATTTAGCACAATAATATTTTATAAAAAATTTTTAGGAGAAACATATTATTGCCAAAGTATTAAGATATGATTTAGTAATTATTTGCAGTTTTTAAAGTCAATCAATTATATTTAAATTATTTGTCAAGAATTTTGTCTAAGTGTTGTAAATGCATTATTTTTTCCAGTTAGACTTTTCACCTCAAAAGCTGGTAGTCTTTTCAGTAATAGAAACCTTGAGAGAGTCTGGCCATTGCCTTGGATAAGAGAAAGAAGCCTTTAAACAAGGACAGTAGCTTCACATGTGAATGAAAACTTGAGATCTAGGAAGAAAAGTTCAGGTTCAAATGCCCAGGAGAGAAAATCTTCAGGTTCCACGAGGGTAGTAAAAAAATTAGTGTTGTTTAGAAAAAGGTGAATTGATAAGGTGGACACCCTGTGCTAACAGGAGAGAGGAAAAATTGAAATGTGAATATGCTAAAGCTTACAGGTGCCAATTGGCTTCACTGATACTGTCTTTTGATCTGAAAGATAAAAGTACATTTGTGTGGGTGGGAATGCCCCAGGGTGGAAAAAAAACAAACAAACAAACAGTGAACTTATGGTTGTGTGGTATGATGTCCCGTATGCCCAAATAATATTCTACAAAGTGACTCAGATTCTTGATGCTGTTGGTCAAGGAAGTAGTCAGCCTATCCAAGCATCTCAGTATAACACTTTCATTAAGAATAACGGAACCTGTACACAGAAATGAAAACCATATA
Organism: Oreotragus oreotragus; assembly: GCA_006410675.1. NCBI lineage: Eukaryota > Metazoa > Chordata > Mammalia > Artiodactyla > Bovidae > Oreotragus > Oreotragus oreotragus. The sequence goes on along the minus strand of SJYX01013520.1, from coordinate 549,142 downwards.
CATATAAAGAGTCGTAAATGGTCTGGAACTGAGACTTGTCTGAATGCTCTGAGTGAAATGCGTCATTCCCTCAAGTGATTGTTTGTACCCAGTAATATATATAGGGACCAAAGAATCTGGAAACAACAATAATAGTAACGTCTTTTGAACTGTTTAGTTCTTCCCTGGTGGCTCAGATGGTAATGCAGGAGACCCAGATTCGATCCCTGGGTAGAGAAGATCCCCCAGAGAAGGGAATGGCTACCCACTCCAGTATTCTTGCCTGGAGAATTCCATGGACAGCCTGGCAGGCTACAGCCCATGGGGTCACAAAGAGTCGAACAGGACTGAGTCACTAACACTTTCACTTTCTTTCTTCTTTTTTTTTTTTTTCACTCTTGAACTGTGACTTTCAGAGAAGTTCAGAAATTTAGATATATCTTATGGGTAATGGGAATGGAAGACAATGGAATTCAGGTTTCACGAAGCAGCACTGAAGATGCTTAGGGTATGATGAAGTCGTGATTTCGTGATTGCAGGCATAATACAGAGGATGTTACACACACTTGAATCTGTCCCTCTGAAGCCAGTAAGAGGGCTCCTTGGAGGAAGCATTTGTGTTCTCAGTTCAAAAGAGTCTATGGAAGTCTCGGGACACCAGATGAGAGAGCTTTAAAAGTCTGTACTTAGCATAGCAGAAGGCCACGTGGCAACTTAGGACAGAAAGGGTGACAGTTCTGAACCACAGAAGCCAGCAGAGATGAAAATTGCAATCAGCTGAGGTTATTGGTTCTCTGATTGCTAATCACAGATCATATGATTGTCTAGTAACCAGAGGAATGGCTTTGTGATATGTGTGGTAGATGTCGGTATCTCTGATCCTTGTGCTCTCCAGCTATGCTCTTCCTCTCAGATCATCACTCTGTACACTATAGAACTGAGGCTGGGAGTTAGTTGTAATAGCAAAGGGTGTGAGTCTCCTTTAGTTGGAAGAACAACTTGCAAATTGCAATGGAAGTTGAAAATGAATTCACTCCTTGTATAGTCCAATGAAACTTCCCATGTGACACCAATAGCTTCCTACTTGCAGTGCCTCAGGAATAATTTAGGAGCATTTCTATATAACTATTTCAT